>LPNX010979067.1:0-82756 GCA_001517045.1 Pseudotsuga menziesii | reverse complement strand
GGCTTTAGCACTTGTAACATTGTCTCCTTGAAAAGAAGGCAACTTATCTATAGCTTTCTCTGGAACTTCATGAGGGTAACCAACAATTTTAGAGAAATCGCATGGTCTATAATAATTATACATTGTTAATGTTGGTTTACTTGGATAAACAACAAAGGCATATTAGAAATTGGCTTCTTCTCCAAGACTTGTAAAGATTCTACAGGGGGCAAGTTTGTTTAACTTCCTCTAAAAGCCTTTTCAGGATCTAAGAGGGAGCTAAGTAAACCGAAGGGCTCCGAGTAGAATACCTTACTATATATTTTGAAGTGGAGTCGCCACTTGGAGAACAAGTAAACTTCCAATATGGGTAAAAGAAAGGAAAAAATAAAATAAAATAAAAAAAATTAAGGTTATTTCAAAAAATTTATTAACACTTTAAAAAAGAATTAAATTGAAGAATTAAAGAATTAGATATAAAATTATTTAATTAATGTCAAGACCAAGGACAAAAGACTTGTCCCCGGAAATGGAGCCAAAGATGTTGCCTCCGAATTCACACTTTAAGGAACAAGAAAGTCACAACCTGCTATGTGTGTCCTTGGGGGCAAGCGACAGCTGGGGACCACTGTCACCACAGGCCACAACTCCTCCGTTTAGGCAAGATCCCAACAGAGCCAAGGGGGGTAGTCCCTACAGGAAAATATTCATAAGTTTATTAACTATTACTTAAAGGGATCTTTTATTAATATTGTGAAGCTAAGACTTTATATTACCTAAGGAATGACAAGCATCATGCAAATGCAAAGATTTCCTTTTAATGACAAGCAGACCTTGAGATAAATGAATACTAGTGCCTATTAACAAATGGATTCTAAGGATAAATTACAACTTTACAAATGAAATTGAAATCTAAGTTAATTAACCCACAGTTTAGATGTTATCCCAATCAAAACAGGTTACAATATGGACAAATGAATACTATGAACAACATAAACAATAATGAATGAATAGTTAAGCAGTATTAGCAATATCCATAGTTGTATCAGATGTTATGAACAGATTGCACAAATGGAACAATTATTAAGCTATTACCCAAAAAAATTGTTGAAACAAAGTGAATCAATTGTGTTACACAAGATCTACAGATTACTAAACAATATGATTACTTAATAAAATGAATTAAAGATGCCACCACAAGAGTTTGCGAAACTGAAAAGAAATACTTGTAACTGAAAGGTGAAAAGCTTGTAGTGAAATAAAACGTGAAAGTGCTTGCAGTAAAAACCTTGAACAGCAAGGCAAAGATAAATAGCAGTGACCTGTGTTTGTAGGACGTTTTGCAATGTCTCTTGTAAATTTTAATAAATTTTATTAGAGTTTTTCTTCTTGAAGTTAGTTTTCGAACCGGTGGTGTGACTACCCCAATCTAGTACTTCTCAAGTCAAAGAAGGAATGCTAGTGCGCTCAACAAAGTGGGAGAAAAGCCCACCCGTAGCTCCCAGGTCAAACCCCAATGCCCTGGTGCTCAACAAGGGGGACGTAGAACGCCTAGAGACCCTCCGCGGTCTTCTACCCCAAGTCTCTTCCGAGTCACTGTTTTTAATTAACAGGAAAAATAGCTAGATGGATGTCTATTAAACTAAGACTCCTCTATTCCCTGTCGTATCTCGTGAGTACCCCGGAGGGTGATAACTGAGTAGAGGAACAAAGGCTAGTGAAGTTGTTGTTGGTTAATTTTAGAGGGTAAATTTTAATCTTGGTGATTAGCATACAAGGTTTATTTTAAACTATCAACAAGATCAACCAAGCGGTATCCCTTATGGGAGGAGCTGGTACTTGATCTTGGACTGAAAAATAAAGTGTGTTTGTAACAGGAAAAAAAATGTTGTTTTAATTAAACTAAGCCCCCACTTCTCCTGCTTTTCATACCCAACTTGAAGTCTCTAAAGGGAGATGACAAGTGGATAGAGGATACACCAGATAGGTGGGTTGTATGATTACCCTTGACAGAAAATAAAACTTGAAAAGAAAATAGAACTAGCTAAAAAAATAAACAAACCTCACAACAATCTCTGTAACACAGATGGTGGGTGAACAGAAAAATAAAACTGATTATCTTAACCACACAACAATCTCTGTAACATAGATGGTGGTCTGTCACAGAGATAGGTGGGTAAACAGAAAAATAACTTGCAATAAAATAAATCTAAGAAGCTATCTCTACACTACTTATATACAGATTTACAGCAGAGAATACCCTAAAGAGAACTTCTCATTTAGGGTTTACAATGTTACAGAAGAGAGAGAAGAAGTGTAGTTTAGGGCCTCTTTTGGACCAAATTTTTTTGGGTTTTTTCTGGGCAATTTGGGGCAGCATAACCCCCTCTTTCTATGCATAAACCTGCAAAAAACCAGCAACTTTACTTGCTAAAAATTACTGCAGAAAACTAAAAGAGAAAGTTAGCATAAACTAGTGTAAAACCCAGAAAATTTACAGCAAAACCTGAAATTTTAATGGTTAGAAATGAACGTTTTTGGACTGAAAATGACTTATAAACAACAGATTTAAAACCTTATACTAATATATATTGGGTGAGAGCCCCAAAACAAGGGTTATATTCACTATACAGTGAATAAAGCTCAGTTTCAGGATAGGAAAAGAAAAATGGCCGAAATGAAATTCGAAAAAGGAAACCCTTGGAGGAATGTCCTTGGATTGGAAAACCTGTAAACAAACTTATGAGAGAGCTGCAAAATGTAAGCAAAGAGGTGAGTACGCAATAAATTTACCAAAATACTTTGATAAATCTTATTAAATCACTCACAAATGGAAACAGAAATACTTATACTTACAAATCCCTCCACAAAATACTTTGTGGAGAGCTATCTAAGCTAATACAAATGCAAATCAAATAAGTATATATGCAA
The DNA here is from genome assembly GCA_001517045.1 of Pseudotsuga menziesii. NCBI lineage: Eukaryota > Viridiplantae > Streptophyta > Pinopsida > Pinales > Pinaceae > Pseudotsuga > Pseudotsuga menziesii. The sequence goes on along the minus strand of LPNX010979067.1, from coordinate 79,846 downwards.
GTTACCTCACCAAGAGATGCATAAAATGTAGAATGACGGCACAGTATCCCTCCAAAGCTTTCTTCTATTATAGCCCAACTAGGGCAAGATTCAATACAAAATAGCAAGAGGCTTGGGCCAAATGCTTGAGAGAATATGAGAAGATAATGGGGAAAGATTTCAACAGCATAACAATAGCATGAGAGATGTTTTTTAAATGAGGGAGTGAGACCCTCATTATATAGTTGAGGAGCAACCCCAACTCCTTGAAGATTAATGGCCAAGATTAGATCTAGATCTAAATTAGATCTCCACCACTAGATCTAGGTATTTGACTTTGCACCCCTCTCAACCATTCTACACCCTTAGATTACTTTTTGAATCCATGCCTTAGGTGCTTGATCCATGCCTTAATGATTTTACACCCTTAGATCTAGGGTTTTGACCAAGAGTTCATTTGAGATCAATTTTAGGGTTTAGAGTGGGCCCAAGCTAGGCTAGGCGCCCTCCTCCAAGTATAGTGCTTCCTCCAAAAGTGGCACCTTCCTCTAGATCTAGCGTCCTCTCCAAATGGGTAGTGCCCTCCTTATAATGTTAGCGCCCCAATAAATATGATGCCTCCCCTTTTATGGCTAGCGCCTCCACTACATAGCTAGCGCCTTCCTTTATGGTGATGCCCTCATTATAGTGTAGCGTCCTCTATCTTTATGTGGTAGCGCCCTCATATTTGGTGAGGGTTTAAACCCTTCCAACACTTACTTGGTTCACCTCTTAACTAGGCTTTAGACTTTAGCCTTTGCTCCAAAATATCTAACCTTTAGACTTAGGCTAAATATAATGTTTCACCTTAGATTTAATTTTTAAAAATCAAATTTTAAAATTTCCCAATTTTTACTTAGGAAAATTTAAAAATAATTTTAAAAATTAATATCTTGGGCATGGGGGGTGAAAAAATTTGAAATAAATTTTCCTAGGCTTGGCAACCCCCAAACAAAATTACCATGGCATTATTTTATTTTTTCCTTCAAAATCAAATAATATGAATTTTTGACTTAGGGAAATTAATTAATTCCCTAGGAAAAATAGACCCTGCTTAGCGAGAAATGGTCTATCTCCTCAACCCCTTATCAGAATGACATGGGACTCGAAGCAGTGTCTTAGGGGGGTTCATATAAATTTACCTTGCATTCATAGCCCCTATTACAAAGTTCCAGTGCTTGAGCAATTACATTATTACATCAAAACTGAGTTAATTAACCACCAAGGGGTGAAATTAATTAACTAGAAAAAAAATAATAAAAATATAACAACATAACGAAACTCCGCAAGACTCTATACAAATGTCTAGCATGGTCATGAATAACATTTTGAACCCTTAGCCACCCCATGGACTTGATCATTAGAACGTCCGTCACCACTTTGGAGGATTTTGAGTGAAAAACCAAACCAATTAAAATCGTTTAAACAACAAGATTAATTGGAAAGAGAAAAAACACTCGATGAGGGGACTTCCCTAACAACCAGTTCCATGGTGTGGCATCCATATCATATGACCCACACTAGAACATATAATTACATTAATTTTCCCACGCAGGGGAGCGGACATTTCGTTTTACAAAGGGGCAATTGCCCTGCAGAAGTGAAAAAATCCTCGGATTTTTCCAAGGCACAATTTGTACAATTATATACATCTTCAATGTACATGAGGTTGCCACCTATTCGAAATAGGTGGACAACACTTTCCATGTCTTGCATTTTCTTTGTCAGGTCCATGAGCTTCTTTTCATATGCTTCGTTTGATGGCTCTTTTCCTTTAGGTTCAACAGTTTTTAGAGGAGTTGATGATCTAGAGTAACCCTGGATGTTTGACTCTCCTGGAGACTGCATATTCTTATCAATTTTAATGGCCAAATTCTGAGCTTCAAGCAATGTGGTCGACTCCTTGTCTCTAATCTGGTTCTGGATCTTGCCACTTAATGCTTCTATGTAATAATCCAAAGTGGAAGCTGCAGGAGGAGCATAAGTGGCAGGGATGGAATTTGACAACTCTGTGAACCTATTGTTGAATTCATCCATGGTTTCTGTATCAGACTTATTCATACTAGTCAAGGCTGTCACTAGATGTCTAGGTTCCTTCTTGCTACCAAATTTTCCGAGGAAAGCAGACTTGAAATGCGCTATGGTAGTGAAAGAATTGTTTAGCAAATTGTCATACCAATTTCTAGCTTTACCATCCAAATATAGAGCAAAAAGGATCATGTAAACATCCTCATGTTTGTCAGAACCCCTGACACAAGAACCATAGTGTTTGGAAATATTTCTGATGTGCTACTTAGTAGTGATAGAGGCATCAGTGCCATTAAAAGTCATGAGCTTATCAATAGCTTTTTCGGGAACGTCATGGGGTTGACCTGCTGTCTGAGTGAGATCGAGCTCAGTAAAAAACTCACCCATTGTGCGAGGGAAACAGTTACTGTTTTGAAAATTTTCTAAGTTTTCTTGAAATAACAGGTGGATGTCTGAAACAGACTCAGATCCAAGTTTTACAAGGAACCTACGAGAAGCTAATTTGTTCAGTCTCCTCCGATAAACCTTTTCAGGCTTGGGGATGAAACTGAGCAAACATTCAAAGTTTCTTCTAGTCGGATACCTTGAGGTGTTAACTGACAGTGGAGTCGCCAGGTGGATTTAAGTCTAAATCCTGAGAGTTGATTGGACCAAAAATGTACCAAAAAGGGGAAAAAAGGTAAAAAACTAAAAAGAAACAAAGGTCGTCCAGGAACAAAAAGATTTGTCCACGGCAACGACGCCAAAAGATGTTGTCCGCCGATTGCACACCAGCAGCAAAAATCTTCTGAAATTTGTCTCCTCACTTGAGAAAGTGGGAGAGGTGTGACCTTGGGGGCAATCATAGAGCCAGGTACTGTCACCTACTCCTAGCTCCTCCGTTTAGGCTAACTCCTAACGAAGCCACGGGGGGTGGTCCCTAACAAAGAGTTTCTAAGGCTCAATGTGTTTAAGCAAGTTTTATGAAAGTGATGCGGATGGATGTTGTTTAGGAGTTTGTTACGATGAAAGAAGATTACAATTCTATCAACTGAAAAATAAATATAAGAAGAAAAGCAATCCATGTTGCTACACCATATTAAAAGATAAGCAATATAATGAGAGGTTGTGAAATAAACTAGCATTCACAGATAAAGATCTTATTTGAGAGAACCAAATGACAAATGGTCTAGATTAATAATGATGCATGAAAAATAGACCAATGCCTTATGGAGTCAAACGTCTGAGATGCTTGAAAATATTGAAAATACAAATCTCAAAATAGTGCTAGTGAATGTGTTTTGCGATTGTTCTTGGTTTATTTTAGAATGTTTTAATGGTCTTGCTTATTATGGCTTATCAAAGGTATCAGAGACCAACTAGGAAAGCGTTTCAAGTTATTTCGTTCGAGACATGTCAGCCTGTCCCGTATCCCAGGCTGGTATCCGATGGATTGACCAGCTAGTTAGGACTCTAAAACAACAGGGAGTTTCGGTGCCCTTACTGAGAATAACTTTGAATACTTTTAACAACGCCGGTGCGTTGGTTATGGGGGAAATTTTTTATTACGTTATTACTTGAGAGATTATCAAATCCGCTCACCGTTCTGAGTATGAGCCCAACTATGAAAGTCGACAGAGCATACTAGGTGAATGATAGCAACGAAGTAGATTAATTAAGGGGAAATGTGAGTTACAAATTTTATTAGAAAACAATTAAACCCTTCAACAGAGAGCACTCTTGACTTTGTCTTATCACAAAAGTTCAAGAGTCTTAGCTATTCTATATGCCTAAATGCAAGGATGATGCAAGGCTATTATGCTCTCCGACAGAAATTGCTCTTGACTTGGATTTCGGCAAGTTCAAGAGACTTAGAATTAAGTTAACAAATTAAAGAGAAAAGTGCATGAAATAAATGAAAACAAACAAACCCTCTGACAGAGAGCATTCTTGATCCACCTGACGGTGAGATTCAAGAGATTTTAGTTCTTTTTATTTTTTGCAATTTATATCAAACGAAAGCAAATTCTAAGATAAAGCTAAGTAAAAGAAACAAGAAATCTTTTCTTTTTTGACTTTTTTGAAAGCAAAAAACAAACTTTTTAGAAATTGAAACTAACTTTTTCTATTCTATTCTAACCAATTATTTTACAAGCATGCAAACATGAAAAATGTGGACGATACAGGCTTCCCCCAAATGGGGGAAGAGGGGTTTGGGAGCCTTTATCGCACTTGCTTTTTATTAATTTTTTACAATGCTTTTGATTTTTTTCCCTCTTCTTGAATGAGCAAGGAGAGAAAGGGAAAGAGAGAAGAGGGAGGTATTTTTGTCTTTTTTGCTCTTTGTTTGCTCCTTTGTTCGCTTATAGCCTTAGTCCAAAAATAAAATAAAACAGATCTATAAACTAACTTTAAAAGAAAGTAAATTTCTATAGTGAAAACGGAGGAAAGCCAACAGAAAAAGAAGCTACGATATCTAACCATGGTCTAGCTGTGCTATTTTTTCAATTGAACACATGTTTACTATCCTACATTCATCCCTTTCAGCCTGAAGAAGTTGAAGGAGCTCAGGCTGAGTATCAATCATTGAACTGGCCTTTCTTGAGGTATGATGTCTTAACTTAAGCTCAGTCAGATAGTTTCCCAGGACAGAATCAGCAGATTCATTTCCCTCTCCTAGCCCAGTAACATTGTGCTTCATGTAGGGCTCTCTTAAAATCTTAATCAGGTTTGGGCTACCCTTCTGAGGCAACCATAGGTGTGACCAGTCTGAAGCAAAGTAACCATCTAGTCGTGCTGACCAGTCTCGATTCAAGATCAATCCATAGCCATCAGGTATGTCTGCTACTACAATATCAAGGTACTGACATATCTTTTTATTTGCATACAATCGAATCAGAACATTCTTCATCTCCCCCACCACTTTGACACTAGTCTTGTCTAGTTGAGTGACGTCCCAATCAGTAGGTATTAGCTGCCCATTAAGTTTTTTGCAGATCGCAAGAGGCATAACATTCACCGATGATCCAGAGTCCACCAGACAATTATGCACCTTATGGTTCAAAATTTCCAGAGTCAAAAGGAAAGGTGGGGTGCTAGTTTTCCTTTCCCCAGTTGATTTGACCTTTTCTTCCACGGGTTGGTTTTCAGTGGGTATCTCCTTTTTAACTTCCTTAACTTTTTCAGCGCTTCCTTCCTCAACATCTTCCACAGGTTTGACAGTCTCATTGCTTGGTTCTGTTTCCTGGTTGAAAGTAGTGACTTTAGGTGGTTTATCTTCATTACTGACATCTGCCTGTCTCTTGACATTCTTTTGCAATCTTTTAATCTTTGAAATTGTTAAATCCATGTCCTTTGTTGCTGTAGGTGTGCATTCAGTTTTGAGAGCGCTCTCTTCAGTGTCAAACAACGAGATACCATTCCATGAAAACATAGTGTCCTTATCTTGTTTCTCCATAGTCTGGTTTTTCTTTTCCTCTTTGCCACTGTCCTTGGTTAATTTAGAATCTAGCAGCTGATTCATAACCAATGTCATCGAATTCAACCATTGAGGGCACTTCTTTTCCGAATGAGGCTGTTGGGGAAAAGTGCAGAAATTATCACCCCCTACTTCTGTTATGTTTACTGATGGTAAATTTGGTGGAGGTATTTTCCATTGGCTGCTATCCTCTCTTTTTTGGTAGTAGGGTTTGTGAGTTTTCTGAGCTTCCCTCCCTTTCTCCAGATCTATTATTCTGTTGGATAGATTCTGCATCATTTTCATCATTCCTTGATAATCATGTGATTGTTCATCTTTAGGTTTAGACAGCCATAGGGTTTTCCTCTCGATATTCTTTTCTCTCAGTTGCTCAGGATAGTCTTCTATGCTTTCCTTTTCAGCTTCTACCCTTTTTGCTTCTTCATAAGTTTCTACCAACGTAGGCTTGGCTTTCATTTTAGCGAACATAGCTAACTCAGGTCCTAGGGCTGAGGTATAATATTCAATTAAGACTTTGTCTGAGGGTCTGTCAGCTTCAAAAAATTTCTTTAGGTATATTGAAAATCTTTGAGTGAAACTATGTACCTTCTCATTCTTCTCTTTTCTTAACAAACCAAGACCTTTCATTAATGATGCATGTGTTTTTTGGGCTGTGTATTTACTTCTGAAAATTCTTTTAAAAGTATTCCAATCTGGAATTGAGTTTGCAGGCAGAGCAAAATACCATGAAACAGCTGCTCCTTTCAGGGTGTGGGGAAACAGTCTATAGAACACATCTTCATACTCCCCAGCCCTTAGCCCTTCTAATGATAGATAAAAGCTTTGCAGGTGGTCATCTATAGCAGTTCTTTCTTCGGGGTCAAACTTAGGCAACAGCTTGTCAAAGGCTTGAGGTAGGTTATGCAATGGCGGTGTGAGGTTCAACGGGGATCTAGCTCTCCAAGAAGGCAATGGGTTGGGCTGGTTCACAATTACACCATCCATGAGTACAGGAAAAAGAACAAAAATCTGAGCAAAGAGCAACGTAGGGTGAGAACAGGATTTCTTACTTCAAAGGTATAACCGAAACCTGTAAGTACTTGGGTCAGGTTACAATCTTCAAAACATATACTCGTAAGGTAATCTTGGGAAAATAAGTTTCCATGGCCAGCCATGCACTGGCGGCCCTCCTTCTAGCGCCAGAACTGTTGAGGCCTGGAAATTTGCAGGCAACAACAGAAAGGGATTCTCCCCAGTCAACGTTCCCAACTAGCCTGTGACTGTTTGGTATGGGGAATCCGTCCGGTTTGCGGTCTGGCTACTGTAGGTCAAAGTAACAAAACAAAGGTTTTACCGGTTGCGGCTCGGTCCACCGTGTATATTTTGGTATTTTTTGACTTAAGTATGATATGCATATGCCTAATTAACCATGCAGGGTGATAAGGATGCAGGGTGTATTCACAATGTGATGTGCAGGTTCTTACCTCTCGTCTTAGGCTCACAAGCATCTAAATCACATATGCAGAAATAAAACTAACTATCTACTTATCTATCTATCCCCGAGGAGCAAACTTTAACTTATTTGTGAGTAATGTGAATTGTGCATGTATCATAAAGAGAAATTACAGATAGCTGATATTTCTTCCTACAACACATGAATGATTAAAGATATTTCAACAATCAGATAGCTAATTGTTTTATGAACAACATACATTACTCATGGTGGTAATTCCACAAAATAAACCAGAAATCATTTAAACAAGAACATAGGTTCTGAGAGTTAGAACGATCTCACGGTTAATGGACAAGAAGCTGGAAAAACAAAATAGTTCATCTTTCAGCCATCCACAGCATAACATTTGAAAATACCACCAATCTTCCTCCAACAGGAAAACAATACTTCTTTATTGCAAAGAGAAATAGTTCTTCTTACAATATAGCTTTTCCTGTCTAACTGGAAAAAAGTCCCCTTTTCCCTCTAAGTCTATTACATTTATACAAAAGGGTGAGACGGTTGGGCTGCCCAAAGTAACCTTTCGGCTTCCCAACTCTTCGTTTCCCAACGCTTTCCTTTTCTCAAATGTTTACAAAATTGTTACAAATTACAAAAAGTGACCAATCCTCTATGAGGAGGGTCCTACTTGGGAATCTAGAAATTTCTTCCATTTCGCAGCTTAAGAGGCAATGCCCTCAAACGCACAAGGCTCTAAGAACTGAATATTGATCTCAAACTTAGCAGCCTGGTTTTTTATAGCCTCAATCTGGGCTGCACTCAATCGAAGCTGATCCTCCAGGAGCTGCATGCTGATAGATGAATGATCTACCTCGCTCTTCAAGATCTGATCATCCAGGGATTTAATAAGCTGTACTTTAGATTCCTCTTCCTGGTACCTCTTCTACAACAACTCCACAAAGTCGTTGTGATCTGGGAAAGCTTCAAGCCTCTGCTCGGCCTCTATTTGGATCCAGTTGTATGTAATGAGAAGCCTTCTGAAAAACTCGGTGCATGCTCCTTTTGTCTTCTTAACTGATTTTTTGAAATCCTCTGCGGTGTTGATAGCGAATTCCACTAAGTCATAATCCCGCTTGAGGGCCTGTTGATCCTTTGACGGTAGTTCTGCTGGAGTTTCTTCACTTTTTTCCAGCCTCGCCATTTTTGCAGCCAGGACTTCAAGGACGTCCTGAGATCGATCTACAAAGTAAGAGGAGGTTTCCAGGATTTCCTCCAATCGGCCATCTATTTGTAGTACTTTACATCTCTCCTCTTCTACAGTAGTCTGTAGTTGCAGCATCTTAGCCTTCTGGGCCAAGATATGCTCTTTGAACGGCTGGAGGTTAACCTGCTGCTCCCTTGCTTCCTCTAGAGTAGTTGTCAGAGAATAAATTTGCTCTTGATGTTTCTCTTTCTGTTCTTGGGAGTGCATCTCACTGGCCTGCAAGATAATCTTTTGCTGCTCTTCTAGCTCTTCTACCTTCTCCTACAGTCGTTCCTTTTCTATCTTCAGCTCTTGATATTCTTTCTGTATTTTTTCCAGGGATTCTTGTGTCGTTTCTCTAACTTGTCTTTCTACTTGGAGGGCCTGCAATTCAGCCTTAGAAGCCTTTATCTCCCTTTGCATGTCTTCATACTTCCGCTTCAGCCTATTTCCTTCCTCTCTTTCTTTCCTCAAGGTGTCTTTCAATTGAGCAGAGGATTTCTTAGATAGCTCCAAGTCTGTCATGATCTTATCTACATTATCCTTTAAAGCTTGGATAAATGCAGCTCCTACTCTGATGGTGAATCTAGGGTCCTGGTCTGTTCCCAACACAACAGCCGTATCCGTTACCATTTTACCAGGCAGACTTCCTGCTTCTACTTTCCTTTCTGTTCTCTTCATTATTCTCTTTGTTGCCCTATCATAATAAACAGTGTTGAAATCAGGGATTTCTTCTCATTTTTTCTGCACAAATGGGACCGGCTTGAGAGTGGGGACCATGGGTGTGCTGGCAGCAGGTACTTGTGGGTCCTGAACCTCGGGGTTCTCCACATCCTGGGTCTGCCCTGCAGCTGTTTCAGAAGCCGACTATTCTGTCTGTGTCAACTTTAGCCTTTCAGCTTCTTGCTTTTGAAGCTCCTCATCCAGCTTCCTTTTCTTTTCTTCTTCTTATTTCTTAGCTGCTTCTTCTGCTTTCTCAGCTGCTTCCTGAGCATCCTTTCTTTTCTCTTATTCTTCTGTGTGCAGCCACCCTGCGGCTTCTTGTGCCAACCTCTGGGCTTCCTCATTTCTCTTTCTGGCTTCTTCATCAGCCTTGGCTTGTTCATCTCCCTTCCCACCTTTTGTGGTAATCTTCTTCTTAAACCTTCTTCGCAAGGCTGTCATGTTTACTGCATTTCGGAAGATGGACTCCTCTCGATCCCAATGGTGGGCATACTCGAAATGCACGTTGTGCTCTTTACAGTGTTCAGCCACTTTGCCTTGAGTATCATTTCTATGGAAGGGCATTTCGCCAAAATGAAATCTTTCCAATTCTTCTACAAATTCATCGGCTTTCTTCACTTTGGTGAACCTGTAGCTTCCTAACTTGAAGGGCAAAGGGGGATAGGCGGTCTTCTTGTGCTCAAACAGAAAGCTTCCTATTCCATCCAGGAACACTTGTCTAACTGCCTCCTTATGAATAATGTAATCAGTTGCGTATTTGGGCAGCAGGGAAGGTGCTCTCGAACCTCCAAACATCTTGAAGTACAGGCAATTTTCAGTCAAATAGTTGTCTGCATACTCCTCTATTACTTGCAGTGCCTCTTCTGACATACAATCACATTCCTTTAGGAAAATGAGTGTGTGTAAGGGCATGATAAAGTGTTCACATATTTCCCGATAATGGCTGTGATATTTGTGTGCCCACAACGGTTTATAGGCAGCATAGACAGGCATTCTTTCCCTATCCCAGATGCACCTGAGTTCGGGGAAATGCTGATTACACAATATGCAATCGATGAGTATGGAACTCATATAGAATTCAGACCTCTTTTGGGCCACTCCTCCCAAAGCTGAGACCAAGCAAGCTAAAAGACTATTTGATACAAGGCTAGCCCAGTTGAAAATTGTCCCCTGGGTTGCAACATGAAAAATGATGGGTATCCACTCCAACTTGAAGAACCTACCATGTGCTCTTCCAAAAATCCTATTCAGCATTAAAGCTATGAACCTATAAGGAGCCCTTAAGCTTGCTGTATCGTAATCACCCGTCGGTCTATATCAGTAATGTTTTCCCTGCAACAGCATCCTTTTAAGAGTCTCTACCAGGTCCATTCTAATGTTGTTCAGCCAATCATCAAATAAAAGTACTTGGGCTTCTGGCAGGTGGTAAGCCAACGCTACATATCCAGGGCTATATGCAGCATAGCCCTGTCTTTCAACATTTTCCAGAATCATTGTTGTGACATCTGCCCGGGGCAGAATCCATCCGATTACTTCAGAGCATGGGAACAACTCTGGTCTGGTGGCGATCTTCATCAGTGAAGATCTTTCTATGTTGGCATATATGGACTCTTCTTCTAAGCCCATGTCAGGAACCTCTCTGCGGGTGATCAATCTATATATTTCCCCCCACTAGTATTCAGGTTCAATACCAGAAATGCACTTAGTGTCTTCGTATATGTATTCAGTTTTAGTGACAACTTCTACTTCGGGCTCTTCCTCGACCACGGGGGCCTTCTTCTTTTGCCTCTTTGACATCGTGAATTCTTCCTGCCATAAAATTGTAAAATTAAGCCCTTTTGGCTAAGTGACAAACTTGTATACATCAATGTGTAGTGTGTCATTTCTTCTGTGTTTAACATGATAGCAATCAGTCAGTGAAGCAAATATGTGTGTACCTAGGTTGAAATGGCCTAACTAACAGAGTTATTGAAACACAATGCGCATTATTCAATGACTTTGTCTATATCTAGCATGATGAAAACAATATAATCGAGCGGAAAATATCTATATTAACATGACTAAAAATTCTGCTCTCTGCAGGTGCCATTATCAAATCACTGTGCGGGAAAACAGAAACACTATGCGAGCTTCTATGGTGTGCTTGATCACAGAAAACCGCCTGTGCAAAACTACGGTCAATAACTAAGCGTCGTGATACACCCTCTTCCTCGGCCCAGGTTCGAAACTGAGCACGAATTTGGTGGCGCGGGACCGCGTAGGCAAACGGTTGCGGTTTAAAGATACGGGTAGCACCTATCGGGACAAACAGCCCAAACCCAATAGCGAAAGTGGTGGAAACCTACTCCTACCCACCATCATTACGCAGGGCGGTTTGGCGCAGACAACGTAACGGCCGTCTGCGCCAAACCCCCTCATTCTCTATGCGCAGGGTTGCAAAATAAACGACGGTGGGGGAAATACTACTCTGAAGGTTAAACCACCCTCCCACGGCCAAATAAGCTAAAAAATATCCACCTATATAGGCGTGCAACTTAATGGGGTGAAGATAAACAACCCCGACCAAACCTAACCGTAGCAAGCAAAACCACCAAACGCTCAATGGAACGGGAAAATGCAATAGAAACCTACCTGGCACTGATGTGTAACCGGCGTGTATGGCGGAACGCAGATGGTCAGGCTTCCACAGTTGCCACCTGGACGCGGGTACCGGCAATAGGGTCCGAACAGGTTCAAGCGATCGATAGCACGACAGCGACAAAGAACGGCAGTTGACAAATAACAATAGAATAATCCAACGCATCCCCCGACCTCATATATATACATATGGTCAAACTCTCGTGGCGGGAAAAAAGTTAAAATCGGACGTCGGAGACATTTGGATCGGAAGACGAAAGTAAACTTCCTTCCGCAACGGCGGACGGCCAAAGCGCTAGGCCATCCGCGGAGATATATATGGCGAAACCTCGGAAAATCATCGGGCCAAAGTGAAACTGAAGCCGCAACGGCGGAGCCGCGGAGGGTAAATCGATCTACAACGGGTAAAATCTGAATCGGAAGCGAAACGACTCTGCATCGGAAGGGCTGGTGCTTCTTTCATCCGTAACGGCGGAACCTTAAAGCGTACCACCGTCCGCAACGTCGAGACTCGAATCGGAAACGAAAACACCAAAGGCTCGGAGAGTTAAGAGCTTTGGCAGACGCAACGGCGGAGCCACAAAAGATGCGGCCTTCCGCAACGGCGGGAATCGAACGACTTAAATATCCCGAAACCAAAATCCTTCCGCAGCCGCAATGGCGGAAGCCCCCCGACTTATGGGATCGGCAAAAATAATACAGGCGGGAAACGGAACATTGAAGCAATGATCGGAAGAGGAAGTGGTTTTCCGTCTGCAACGGCAGAAACAGAAATGACAAATCCTTCCGACATAAACCAACAGATCGGCCGATGTGAAAACCAACGGATCGGAAGACAAAAGTGTATTTCTTTCCGCAACGGCGGAAGACCAAAACAAATATCCACCCGCAACGGTGGGGCATTGACCAAAATAAATTCCAATTCAGCCACGATGAAAACGCAATTAAAGGCAAATGATGAAGGTTTGATCGATCATTGAAAATTTTAATCATTTAGAAAAATTGAAAACCATCTGTAGATCAATCCAAGCATAAGCAAAGTTTTTCTGTAAAGTTCTCAGACCGTATCCAAGAAGAAAATCATACTAATTCAAGCAAAAGGAGGGTCCTAAATTTTTTTGGAATTTTGGGAAATTGTTGCAGCTGCAACACCTTGCCTAACCAAAACAAATCAAATTCTTTACTTCAAAAGATGAATAAAAGTAGGGAAGAAACGTTTAAGCCTTTCGATCTTTGAAAGACATTTGCATCTCACATAGCAAGTAATTACTGGAAATTTGCACTTGTCTCCAAAAGAGGAAGATGCAGCTGAGCTCAACCTTTTGCTTGGTAAGATGAAATGACCTGCAAAACAACAACTCATAGACTTGCTAAACAAATGATTAGATCATGTATTGTTTACAAATTGAAATAAAAAAGCAGCATGAAATATAACTAAATAAAACAATGCTCTTTTTCAATCTTTAAAAGTAGATCAATAAACAGATAACTTGAAAACTACAAATACTTGTTCTTATGTGCTTGAAAAAGCCTTCTAAATCATAGATTCATAATCCCAAATTGACAAGAAAGAGAAAATTAAAATAACATCACCGCATCCATCAAGTACAAGCATCCACACAATATCACACCACGTGAGCCTCCAAAGCCTTTATTTGTATTCCAATGGTTGCATGAAAACAACAAGCATTTACAAAGTTTCGCCAGAGGTTCTCTACAAAAATTATCCACCCTGTAGAGCTAAAAGGAGCCTCTACTTATACAAATTAGAAGAGCTAAAACCCTAATTCGAATATGGCACTAAGGGAGCCAAAAACACTTGACAAAAATCCCAACTCCAATAATAATCCAATGAAATCTTGGCTTGGAGCCATAACACACCACATAAATCCAGCTTGCAATCAATAGGGAGTGAGGAGGTGGCCTCCACCTAGGAAAGCCGCCCCCCACTCTCACATAGGAAGCTTCACCACCGAACATGGAGTGGCCAAGTGTATCCACGATTCACCCAAAAAAGGTATGCGTGAGCTTTGAAGGAGATATGGCTTTGAGTTATAATGAAAGCAACTTGTGTGCAATGGGAGACAAGCCCATGAGGTGGCCACAAAATAAGGAAGTCGCCCACCTACTTATCAGCGTGAGCTCCATCTTAAATGCTGACGTTAATCTCCATCCTTCGCGAGTGTACGGTGTATGGAGTGAAGGAAAAATTAAATGAATGGTTGACGTCACCCCTCCTTTCATTCACTTGATACACTACGTCATCCTCCCTTCAACCATTCGTATGCAATCTGCATTGGATACACATCACATGACATTATTTTAATACTTTTTAAATGGGTAGGGGACCACAGATAACCACTCATCCCTTTCCACACTCGTGAGTGCCCACGTCACACTTCACTTGATAGTTCGTGGCTTTAAAATTTTAAACCAAAGTTGTCATGCTGTCATGATAATACATTATGAAGTGGGTTTTGAAGTAATGGGAACCCATACCAAGTCACCTTCCACTAATAAAATATTCAATTTTGACTTTAATTTTGACTTTTGAATATTTGACTTTGGTGCATTCTGTCCAATTTTAGCATTTAAATGCTACTCTGGTGCTCAATTAGCTGAATGATGACTTTCAGGATGCTTCTGCTAGCCAAATGATGGTGAAAGTGATCCCTGGGGTAAAGATGCTACTCAGGACTTGAAAATGAGCCCAACCATGCCGAAAACGGACTCCAAATCACTCATTTATTACATTTTAAAATTTTCCATTTAAACCATTAAAAAATGGCTTAAAAAACGAAAAAAATTATTTTTCTCGGAATCCAATGAAACTTTAGGGGGACCTAGTACATGTTCATACGAATCAATCGGAATTCCTAGCATGACAAAAAACACTGACACGAAGGCTCTAATAACATCCCAAGGCCAAAACATCAAGACAACTACCCTAGCTTTGGAGAAGCAAGTGAAAAACTCAGAAATTATTGATCATTTGTTCAACAACCAATAATAAGCAAGGGAAAAAAACACTCTCGACTAGTCGGCTTGATGCCCAAGTCCAGGAAGTTGAGCCTTTTATAAAAATTTAAATGGTAGGACATTTTTTACATTTTCCCCAAGGGGGTATGAACATGTATTTTACAAAAAATAAAAAGTTCAGCAAAAAATTGGCTAACTCTGGAACACACTGAACTTCTGAACTATGGTGATGAGCATTCATCATGCTCGATAATTGGCGGCTCAATAGGAAGTTCAACTATTGTACAAAATAGTTGGTAACATCTGACTCCAACTGTGGGACGGGTACTCGCTAGATTCATTGATCCAAGAGAGTGCCTGAGAATCCAGGAATCTCTGGTACATGTACGTAAATAGAAGTGTCATAGTCCCATGTATATGATATAAAAAATTAGCTATGATGAAATACCAGAAAATATTTTTTGTTGCTTTTTCAAATCAAAGTGCATAAAACAAAACTTTTTCTTTTTCAGCATATAAACGAAGTATGATAAAATGTTAATATACAAAGGTTATGATACAACATTCTGGTACATCAAATATTATGGTACAAAAAATAAAAATACATAAAAATACAACAAGGATGGGTTTAGAGAAGCCCTGGGATGACCACTTGGTCATCTTGGAGGTTGTTTCAATAAAAAGGCTTCAAATGTTAACCATTCATGGGCAGGTTTAATGTATCTCCATCCATGGTGTTAAGTAAAAAAGAATTGGTGCCAGTAGTATCATGGATGATAAACGGGCCTTTCCAAAGGTTGTTGAACTTTCCATGCTTTCCAGGCTTCTCCCTTCTCTTATGCCATAAGAGCCTACAATATCTCCTATTTGGAAGGATCTTGGCTTGGCTGACTTATCAAAGGTTCCCTTCATGCTCTCTTGATGCCTGAGTGACTGATCAAGGGCAGCTCTTCTAGCTTCATCCAACTGTATAATCTGATGGATCCTCTGTTCCATTTCCAATATTTCCGTGCCATATTCACTTAACAGTCTAAAGATTGGAATCTGCATACTGATCGGAAGGGTGGCTGTGAGTCCATATACCAACTCAAAAGGTGATTTTCCAGTTGATTTCTTCTTAGTAATCATATATGCCCACACAGTGTACTTAATCTGGCTATTCCATGCTCTTTTATTGTCATCCACAGTTTTCTTAAGAATAGTCATTAAGTTTTTGTTAGTGGACTCAGCAAGTCTATTGCCCTATGGATAATAATCTGATGAGTGGGATAGGATAATGCCATACTTAAAACATAAGTCATTTACTTCTCCCGAACTAAAGGCCTTGGCATTATCGGTTGTTATTTTAAGGGGAGTTCCGAATTTGGTGATGATTCTTTCCTCAATGAAATCCATAACAACCCTCTCAGTGGCATTCTTAGTAGGTATGGCTTCTACCCACTTAGTAAAATAATCGGTTGCCGTAAGATCCAGCAAAAACCATTGCTAGAGTTATCCTTAAATTTACCGATAAAATCAAGCCCCATTGTTGAAAAGGGGCAAGGACCACAATAGGTTTAAGAGGAAGCGCAACCAACTTCTGCTTCCCCATGAAAAGCTGACACTTCTGGCAACACTTGACATATTTATGAACATCAAGGAAGATAGTGGGCCAATAGTATCCAACTCTCACGATCTTGTCGGTAGTTGTATTCGCTGCATAATGGCCTCCAAAAAATCCTGAGTGGAACTCAATCAAGATTTTCTTGGAATCTTGTTCATTAATACATCTGATTATAATGCCATCTGGGTTCCTCCAACCCAGACCCTCTTGGGTCAGGCAATATCTAGCAGTTTTGAGTCTCAAAGCCCTTTGTTTTTGACCTTTGAGCTGATCAGGGCAAGTGAAATGGAGCAGGAAGAAAATGATGTCGGAATACCAGTGATTGTCAAGTTCTTGAAGCGTAGGAGTCATGGCTGGTTGAGGGATATTGTTTTCGGCAATCATTTCAATGGCTTCTTCATTTCTTTGAGTAAGCATTTTAGCAAGGTTCTGTCCTTTGATCAATTTGGTAGGTTTTATTTCAAGGTCATATTCCTGGATTTTGGACACCCATGTGCCCCTTATTCCTAAACAATCCTGTTGAGATAGGATGTCTTTCACTGCAGTATGGGGGACGTACCCAATGACTCTATAATATCCAATATACGTTCTAAAATGCTTCAAATATTTGACCAAGGCATAAGCCTTCTTTTTCATGATGGTATATCTTAATTCAGAATTTTGTAAGGCTCTACTCATGAAAGCTATAGGTTGCTCAAACCCTTCGAAGTTCTTCTGGAGAAACACGTAGGCAATAGTGTCTTTTGAAGCAAAAGAAAAGATCATGAAATCTTTCGTGTAAACCGGGCTGACTAAGACTGGTGACCTGGTGATGGCATTCTTAATAGAACCAAAGGCTTCCCTACCCTCATTTGTCCATACAAACTTGGAATTTTTCTTAAGGCTTGCATCAGTTTCATGAGTTTGGCCAAGTTAGGAATAAATCTTCTGATAAAATTTATATGCCCATTGAAAGATTGGAGTGCTTTCACATTTTTAGGTAGGGAAATCTTCCTTATGGCTTCTATTCTCTCTGGGTCAATCTTGACACCGTCCTTGTTTATAATGTGCCCCAAGAGTTTTCCTTCTTCAATACCCAACACTGACCTAGCCGGGTTCAAAGAAATGCCAAATTTCTTACATCGTTCAAATATCTGCCTGAGATGACCAACATGGCTGGATCTTTCTTTTGAAAACACAGTGAGATCATCTTGGTAGATACCAATGATTTTACCTATAAACTCCTTGAAGGCATAATCGATGACCCTTTGAAAAGTAGCCCCAACATTTGTGAGACCAAAATGCATTCTCAGATATTCAAAAGTGCCCCAAGGAGTTGTGAAAGTGGTTTTGTGCCTATCTTGTTCTTGGATGACTACTTGATTATGACCAAAAAAACCATATAGCATTGACATCATGCTTGATATAGTGACCCATTGGAGGAGGGTCTCCATGTTGGGTAGGGGGTAATTGTCCTTTTGGAACGCTATGTTTAGATTTCTGAAATCTATACATATCCTTAAATTCTCGTTCTTTTTCCTAACTACAACTAAGTTAGAGCTCCATGTCAAATGTCTCGTAGGAGCTATAATTCCTGCTACTGACATTTTTTCTAGCTCCTTCTTTATAATAGGTGCCAACTTGGGATTTATTTGCCTAAGTTTTTGATGGAAAGGCTTTCCTTTTTGACATTCAGGATTTAAGGGAATGGTTTGCTAAAAATCATCTTCCCTATATGCTTTAAGCTCATCATAATTGAAGGCAAAAACATCTCTATATTCTTTGACCAAGTTTATAAGGTAGTTCCTTTCCTTTTCAGAGGTACCCTTTCCAATTTTTCTTGTTTTTGGTTCTGTTTCCGTTCCAATGTTGATCTCAATATACTCACTAGGTTTCATTTGTTCAATATTACTCTTTCTTCTTTCCTTCCTATCAAAAATGTTCTCTAAAGCAGCTAGACCACGTGGGACAGGGTTATTAAACTGGTCGCCTTTTCTAGGGTACTCTTTATTTTTCTCCTGATCATTTACTCTAAAGTTAGAGAATTCATCAACACTATGAATAAATCTCAAGATTTGTTCATCGTCTTTGAAAACCTGCCAATGTTCTACATTATTAGGAACAAAAGGTTTGAAGTTAATTTCTAAAAGAAAATCCCCCTCTAACATCTCATCTGACGGCTAAAGTGTTGAAGCTGCAAATACTAGTTGGTCGGCTGCACTATTCTGATCTCTAGGGATTGCTTCTATATTAAGGGCATCAAAAAATTCCCTTGTGTCCCAGACTGCATTTCTATACTTTTTTAATCTTTGACATTTACATTCAAACTGACCCTTAACCTGTTGGACAATTAGGTCGGAATCCCCCTTAATACTAAGCAATTTGATTCCCATGTCTTTGGCAATCTCGATGCCTAGTAGAAGTGCCTCGTAATTTGCCACATTGTTGGTTGCCTCAAATTCCAATCTAAAAGAAAAGTTGAAAACTTTACCTTCTGGTGAAATAAGGATTATCCCAACCCTTTTTCCTGCTCTAGAATAAGCTCCATCAAAGTTCATCCTCCATATTTCTTTAAGTTTTTCATTTTTTATTTCTTCTTGGATAGGCTCTAAGAAAGTAGAGTTGATCTAGTATATCCCTAGTCCACTTGAGCAGTTGACATATTCATTTGATGGTTTCCCCCGGCTTTCTACATGATATCTTCGCTCTTTCTCAGTATGTAACTTAACCAATGAATTTTCTGATGCAGGTACAGTGGTGTATGTCCAATCCATTTGGATGGATATCCCTATAGTGGTACCAAATTTTCTAGATAATAGCATGCCTCATTTATCCAGCACATCTATGACAAGGATATCCATGGTAACATAGATGTTCGGATACTTGGCTAATTTTATGTGCTTCCTTTCAATCATACCTTCAATTTTGACAGGTCTAGAGTCCATGGCATATACATTTTGGTATGGGCGTGTGGTTCTAAGGCCAAGTTGCTACATGACCTTCTTAGTCATAAGATTGGATCCTGACCTTGAATCTAGCATGTAGTTGTGCAGGAAAAGATCACCTATCATCAATGATTTGTAGAAAGGCAGGTGATCTTCTTTTCTTGGGTCCCTAGTATGCAAGATTACGGGGGATCTCCATTGACATTTTCTTGACTGGGTGAAAGTTGTTCAACTGTATTGGCAAAAGTTACTTTCTTGGGAGGTCTTTTAGGTGCAACTATCTTTGAGGTAGGTAGGGGAACATTATCAGCTTGAGGCTTTAGCATTTTTAACAGTTTATCTTTTTGACCAGGAATCTTACATAACTCAAGTACGAGAACCGAAACTTTGGAGTTTTCCAACTGTTATCACATATATAGTATCCAGGCTACCATATTCTATTTTTCAGACACAGTACTTTTTTCAGCCAGATCCCTTACATATGAGATGCTGAGATGAGCAGTTTTTCCGTATCATTATTGTATTTGTGGACTATTGTACTCTCCCATGTCAAGATTGAGTCTCAGGACACTCAGATTTGAGGACCGATGTAGCCATTTAGTCATTACAGAGCAGTTATTGACAGATGATGTTTCAGATGGATTATATGCATGATTATGACCCAGCTTTTTATATTGTTTTATGGTTATCATTGCTCTTATACTCATTTTTGTGACATGTATTAACATGTGGTGTCATGATCTGGCAGTCATAATTATATGGACTTGGATGTATTTTGTATTATGTATTGATGTCCCTACTTAGACTTGGAAGTTCCTCATCTATACCCATTGGTTTTACCCTCCTTATGGAGAATAGAGGTAGTCATTCCCACCATTGTTTTGGCTTGCTAGTGTTGGATTCATCCTTCATTGTCTCCACCCATCCATTACCTTCCAGTTTTGTTTCTAACCCGACTTACTACTTGACTTATGGCATGGAGGACCTTTTCCCCCGCTAGGCCCCTTTGTTGGACAAGCCTCCCTGTTTATATTGTGTCTCGGCTATGAGTTGGTGACAGAATTTGCCTTTGGTGAGTTGGATTGTATCCCTAAATCATTCTAGTCGCGTGTCCCAATGTTTGGCACTGTGTAGAACTCCCCTGGGTCACTTGAGATGTTGTTGGCTAAAACTGAAAGCTCATGTACTACCTGTATTGGAAATGTTATATATGCGCCGATGGAAAATGAAAATGCTAAAACTGTGTTTCTTAACACATGTGAAAAGGGGCAAGAGCAATGAAATGCTAAAATACCCCTTGAAGGGTATAAGAAAAGGTCCAAAAAGCAATGGTTAAAATATGCTATATCCAAATATTGCTAACCTTATAAATATAAATATGTCCTGGATGAAAGCTGCAATTAGCTGTGCTTTTAAGCACTGATGAAGTCCCAAAAGGGTCATATAGGTCAAAAAGGCCATGGAAATAAAATTGATGATCCTAATGAACCTGGATCAAACTTGATGTAGTCATGATGCCTAAGTTGAATAAGCACTCTCTAAACAACTCAACCATTTGTGAGGCACTGCCATTCCTTGTGTTGTTGTTTGTCTGACATTGGTTTTAGTGAGTTATCATTTCCATATCCAAAGTGTCATGATGTTAAGTAGGAAGGTCATCATTTGCCCTAGCCTTGTAAATTTCATCATTCACCCGTCACTAGCAATTTGACTACAACTATGAAGTGAGTATAGTCCTAAAAGTCTGGTTTGAGTAATAATAAATAAACCCTATATATGTATTTGGTTGATACACCGCCAGTGAAATGACTACTACTTGTTGTGATTGTTGCTTAAATGAGTTGTAAAGCATGTCTTAGCATTATAACACTTGCAGCAGATGGATGATAGTCTGAGTTATATTATTGGTATTTGATCATTTATAGATGGTTATATTGTCTATTGGATATGGTTGATGATTAGGTAGAGACCTGAGAGGGGTATGAGTATACACCCTAGATGGATTTGGACTCTTTGAGTCTAATGAGATATCCAATCTTTAGTTCAAGGCACTTACAGAGATGATCAGGCTCATTTTACCTTTCTGATGTAGTTTTGCTTCATAGGATGATGTGTCTGAGCAGGGAGATGTTTTATTTGGATCTCCTAGGGTGTTGTATGGAGAATAGGGGTGCAACCACTTGTTTGTACCATAGTACCCCCATCCCAGAGAGCCTAGTGGGCTCAGTTTGACAACGCAGGAACCGTAGGAGGCTGTTTTGGCCGGTTCATGTTTCCCGAGGCAGATTAAAAAATGATTAAATGGCTATTGAAGAAATCGATTTGGGCTACTGAGGCAAGGAAATGACATGGGATGAGTCATGATGATGAGAGTGATGTCCTCCGCACCTTCTCCAGCAGTTGCAGCACCTGATTGGGCCCACACCTATTTTTTGGGCATTTTTATATTAATTTTTGGAGTTTTTTTGAAGCTCATGATTTCCTAAAGGAGGCACAAAGTCAAAGAATTAAAATATTATATTATTTTATTGTGCCATGGGGCACCCATAGAGAGTTAGTTAACACTCCATGGACCCACCATGTGTTTCATTTATTTCTTGTTGAGTGGGGTACCCTCTTTATGGGTGATTTAGTCCACTTTGGTACTTTAGGGTTATATTGATCCATGTATTGTATGCTGAGCTCATCTCAACCATTGATTAGAATATTTAATCTTTTAATCTTAGCCACTCGTTTTGAAAATGGTTAGGATTCGGTTATGCTTGTGGTTCTCTCATTTCTATTTAAAGGAGAGAGCTTCTCATTTGTAAGGGGTCTTTGGCTCTTGGATCTGAATAATAGAAAGATTTTTCCATGGATATTTTCTGGATCTTCTTTGCATCTGATGTTCTCAAAGGGTGATTGGATAGTCTTCTACTTCCTAGCATTGTGGAAATTCATGTGAGATCTATATTTTTCTGTTATCATTGTCTTGTCTACAGGAGGGCGTTTTGGCTGGAGCGTTTTTGCAGGGGGACATCAACTCGTTTGGTTATCTTTGTCTTGGATCAGGGGGTTTTCATTAGTTTCAATGTGATCTATGATTACTTCGTTTTACTTTCTTGTAGCATTTGGTTTCTTTATCTTGTCTTAGCAAATCTGATATTGTTGACGTTTGCACATGCAGGGTAGGGGGCGCATTGGTGGCTTGGGGCTTACATCTGTCATAGAAATCACTTAGATCTTCCAGAATTGATCACGATAGCAAGGATCATCACTGTTAAGACTTCTATAAGCATTTCCAAGTGTGATCCAACCGGTAATTCTCTTCTCTTTTACAGATCTGAATCCATTGTACCTGTTTTCCTTCCATCTTTCTGAAAACCCTTAAAATACTAAAAAACTCTTAAAAATACCAAATTCAAGAACGATCCAATATTTGGCCAAACCACTACTGGGTTTCATATATTGGGCCTCCCCTTCACTGAATCTACTGCAACGCTGGTTAAATTCCTGTTGTTTTGACCTAGATATGAAATATTGTCTGAAAACTGCATAGCGCCCCATTGAAAATTTGACCTACTAGGGTTTTGAGTTTTTCTGATTTATGACTTCATAGACTGATAGATCGGGTCTCACACGGTCCAAATCACCCCCAACGCTGTCCAAATTCATGACAGTGTGACCTAGATCTGAATTTTAGACTGAAAACAACCCTAGCGCCATCAGTGAAAAACTGGACCTTTTTGGAGTTTACTGTTTCTGAAATCTGACAGGCTAGGCTAATAGATCAGGTCCTGAGCACTCCAGAACACCCCTAACGCTGAGCTAGATTCAGCCTACTTACCCTAGATCTGAAGAAATTAGTTTTTCACCCTCTCATCCTCAATCATCAACTTTGACTGTTTCAAGATCTGACTTTTTTCAAATTTCTTTGAACCAAGTGTGTAGATCAGCCCCTCCTGATCCCATTTCACCTTCAACGTTGAACCCTAAACCCTTAGATCAATAGATATGTCTCATCGAACCCTAGCGCTAGCCTTCCTTAACTGAATTCATGCCTTAACTGAGCCATCCGGACCAAAACACTTATCTGGGTCCACAAATCAGGGTCTACCCTAGCTAGGTTTACCTCAACGCTGGGTGTATACTGACTCCATTGCCCAATGCACGAAAGGCACTGATCTCCCATCCTTAGTGCTAGCCCTGAATTGATCTCTTCCCCTTGAAATTGGCTATTCCTTGATGACTTAGACAATCACACCTGCTCACCTTTTTCATTGAGCCTGTCAGCCAGGTACTAGATAGTCTCGACTATTTTCCTGCCCATCTTGCCTCGGTTATGCTTCCCAAGGCAGAGATCATCTTCTTTAGTTGTTAGTACCAAAACCCTAGATCTAACCATTTCCCCCAAAGGTCATCCAATTACTGCTTTGGATTAGCCAATATACTGCTGAAGTCCTGAATCATCTACTGAATCCTACTGTAGATCTAGAGTTTCTGAACACCTTACACCTTACGTACCACAAAGTGCATTTGATCTCTTCTAGTGTCTAGGTCTGATCTCTCCTGTCGGGAGTAGATCCAGGTCTCCCCTATTGTTGTCTTGGATTTAGAGAACATAAAGCGAATACTGCCTTGATTGACGTGACAACCATCCATTTGAGAGTCTAGGCAGTCTTGGTTCCACCTCCCTAGTTGCTTGCCCCTCTACTATCCATCCTGGATTCGTCATACATAGGCAACTACAAGGTTGGTGATAACACCAACCAACTACCTAAATCAAAAGTTAGAGCAACAGAATATAGCTTATCATTTATTTATAGAGGGATGTCAGAAATTGTTACCTTTGAAGCAGTTTGGGTAGATGGTCCTTCCCTCGGTCTTCTTTGATACGTTATGACTTTAAAGTTCTGGACGTTGTTGCTATTCGAAGGCATTTCCCCATAATATTCAGTTAAGTAGTCAACCCCTTGAAATTGGTTGGCTTGATTCGAATTATCCCTATGATTATTGTAGATGTCTCCTACATTGTGGATGAATTCATGCTCGCTTGCTGATGTGCTAAGACCGCAACCCTCGGGATAACCATGTTCCTGGACATAGCATGCGTAATGGCAACCAGATTCCTCATGGAAATCTTTGTACGCCCTACAAAATGGTTTGTAAGGCTCAACCATATTAACAGACTCTAGCTGATGAGGAGGCCTCTGCTCATGGTTGGATTCTTTCTCTGCCATGTTGGTCTTGTAGGGAAAGGCCTAAGGGGTGGCAGAAGTTGAGTTCTTTCAACAGTTATGACCCTATTCTGAACCTCTTTAATCTGTGCTAAGTGCTTTCTTTCCATGTCTTGCATTTTCTCTGTCAGGTCCATGAGCTTCTTTTCATATGCTTCGTTTGATGGCTCTTTTCCTTTAGGTTCAACAGTTTTTAAAGGAGTTGATGATCTAGAGTAACCCTGGATGTTTGACTCTCCTGAACACTGCATATTCTTATCAATTTTAATGGCCAAATTCTGAGCTTCAAGCAATGTGGTCGGCTCCTTGTCTCTAATCTGGTACTGGATCTTGCCACTTAATGCTTGTATGTAATAATCCAAAGTGGAAGTTGTAGGAGGAGCATAAGTGGCAGGGATGGAATTTGACAATTTTGTGAACCTATTGTTGAATTCATCCATGGTTTCTGTATCAGACTTCTTCATACTAGTCAAGGCTGCCATTAGATGTCTAGGTTCCTTCTTGCTGCCAAATTTTAATGGCCAAATTCTGAGCTTCAAGCAATGTGGTCGGCTCCTTATCTCTAATCTGGTACTGGATCTTGCCACTTAATGCTTCTATGTAATAATCCAAAGTGGAAGCTGTAGGAGGAGCATAAGTGGCAGGGATGGAATTTGACAACTCTGTGAACCTATTGTTGAATTCATCCATGGTTTCTGTATCCGACTTCTTCATACTAGTCAAGGCTGCCACTAGATGTCTAGGTTCCTTCTTGCTGCCAAATTTTCCGAGGAAAGCAGACTTGAAATGCGCTATGGTAGTGAAAGAGTTGTTTGTAAAATTGTCATACCAATTTCTAGCTATACCATCCAAAGATAGAGCAAAAAGGATCATGTAAACATCCTCATGTTTATCAGTACCCCTGACATAAGAACCACAATGTTTGGAAATATTTCTGATGTGTTGTTTAGCAGTGATAGAGGCATCAGTGCCATTAAAAGTCAGGAGCTTATCAATAGCTTTTTCGGGAACGTCATGGGGCTGACTTGCTGTCTGAGTGAGATCGAGCTCAGTTAAAAACTCACCCATTGTGCTAGGGAAATAGTTACTGTTTTGAAAATTTTCTAAGTTTTCTTGAAATAATAGGTGGATGTCTGAAACGGACTTAGATCCAAGTTCTACAAGGAACCTACGAGAAGATAATTTGTTCAGTCTCCTCCGATAAACCTTTTCAGGCTCGGGGATGAAACTGAGAAAACATTCAGAGTTTCTTCTAGTCGGATACCTTGAGGTGTTAATTGACAGTGGAGTCGCCAGGTGGATTTAAGTCTAATTTCTGAGAGTTGATTGGACTAAAAATGTACCAAAAAGGGGAAAAAAGGTAAAAAACTAAAATGAAACAAAGGTCGTCTAGGAACAAAAATATTTGTCCACGACAACAACGCCAAAAGATGTTGTCCGCTGATTGCACACCAGCAGCAAAAATATTCCGAAAGTTGTCTCCTCACTTGAGAAAGTGGGAGAGGTGTGACCTTGGGGGCAAGCATAGAGCCAGGTACTGTCACCTACTCCTAGCTCCTCCATTTAGGCTAACTCCTAACAAAGCCAAGGGGGGTGGTCCCTAACAAAGAGTTTCGAGGGCTCAATGTGTTTAAGCAAGTTTTATGAAAGTGATGCGGATGGGTGTTGTTTAGGAGTTTGTTATGATGAAAGAAGATTACAATTCTATCAATTGAAAAATAAATATAAGAAGAAAAGCAATCCACGTTGCTACACCATATTGAAAGATAAGCAATATAATGAGAGCTTGCGAAATAAACTAGCATTCACAGATAAAGATCTTATTTGAGAGAACCAAAGGACAAATGGTCCAGATTAATAATGATTCATGAAAAACAGACCAGTGCCTTATGGAGTCAAACGTCTGAGATGCTTGAAAATATTGAAAATACAAATCTCAAAATAGTGCTAGTGAATGTGGTTTGCGATTGTTCTTGGTTTATTTTAGAATGTTTTAATGGTCTTGCTTATTATGGCTTATCAAAGGTATCAGAGACCAATTGAGAAAGCATTTCAAGTTATTTCGTTCGAGACTTCTTCATACTAGTCAAGGCTGCCACTAGATGTCTAGGTTCCTTCTTGCTGCCAAATTTTCCGAGGAAAGCAAACTTGAAATCTGCTATGGTAGTGAAAGAGTTGTTTGGCGAATTGTCATACCAATTTCCAGCTTTACCATCCAAACATAGAGCAAAAAGGGTCATGTAAACATCCTCATGTTTGTTAGTACCCCTGACATAAGAACCACAGTGTTTGGAAAAATTTCTGATGTGCTGCTCAGCAATGATAGAGGCATCAGTGCCATTAAAAGTCATGAGCTTATCAATAGATTTTTCGGGAATGTCATGGGGCTGACCGGCTATCTGAGTGACATCGAGCTGAGTAAAAAACTCACCCATTGTGTTAGGGAAACAGTTACTATTTTAAAAAATTTCTAAGTTTTCTTGAAATAACAGGTGGATGTCTGAAACACACTTAGATCCAAGTTATACAAGGATCCTACGAGAAGCTAATTTGTTCAGTCTCCTCCTATAAACCTTTTCAGGCTCAGGGATGAAACTGAGCAAACCTTCAGAGTTTCTTTTAGTCAGATACCTTGAGGTCTCAACTGACAGTGGAGTCGCCAGGTGGATTTAAGTCTAATTTTTTAGAGTTGATTGGATTAAAAATCTACCAAAAAAGGGGAAAAAAGGTAAAAAACTAAAAAGAAACAAAGGTCGTCCAGGAACAAAAAGATTTGTCCTCGAAAACGACGCTAAAAGATGTTGTTTGCCGATTGCACACCAGCAGCAGAAATATTCCGAAAGCTATCTTTTCACTTGAGAAAGTGGGAGAGGTGTGACCTTGGGGGCAAGCATAGAGCCAGGTACTGTCACCTACTCCTAGCTCCTCCGTTTAGGCTAACTCCTAACGAAGCCAAGGAGGGTGGTCCTTAAAAAAGAGTTTCTAAGGCTCAATGTGTTCAAGTAAGTCTTATGAAAGTGATGCGGATGGGTGTTGTTTAGGATTTTGTTACGATGAAAGAATATTACAATTCTATCAACTGAAAAATAAATATAAGAGGAAAAGCAATCCACGTTGCTACACCAGATAAAAGATGAGCAATATAATGAGAGCTTGCGAAATAAACTAGCATTCACAGATAAAGATCTTATTTGAGAAAACCAAAAGACAAATGGTCCAGATTAATAATGATGCATGAAAAACAGAACAGTGCCTTGTGGAGTCAAACGTCTAAGATGCTTGAAAATATTGAAAATACAAATCTCAAAATAGTGCTAATGAATGTGATTCATGATTGTTCTTGGTTTATTTTAGAATGTTTTAATGGTCTTTCTTATTATGGCTTATCAAAGGTATCAGAGACCAACTGGGAAAGCGTTTCAAGTTATTCCGTTCGAGACATGTCGGCCCGTCCAGTATCCTAGGCTGGTATCTGGTGGATTGACCCTCTAGTCAGGACTCTAAGACAACATGGAGTTTCGATGCCCTTACTGAGAATGACTTTGAATACTTTCAACAACGTCGGTGCGTTGATTATGGGGAAATTTTTTTATTACGTTATTACTTGAGAGATTATCAAATCCGCTCACCGTTTCTGAGTACGAGCCCAACTATGAAAGTCGGCAGAGCATACTAGGTGAAGGATAGCAACGAAGTAAATTAATTAAGGGGAAGATGTGCGTTGCAAATTTTATTAGAAAACAATTAAACCCTTCGACAGAGAGGGATCTTGATTTTGTCTTATGACAAAAGTTCAAGAGTCTTAGCTATTCTATATGCCTAGATGCAAGGATGATGCAAGACTATTATGCTCTCCGACAGAGAGTGCTCTTGACTTGGATTTCGGCAAGTTCTAGAGACTTAGAATTAAGTAAACAAATTAAAGAGAAAAGTGCATGAAATAAATGAAAACAAACAATCCCTCCAACAAAGAGCACTCTTGATCCACCTGACGGTGAGATTCAAGAGATTTTATTTTTTTTTACTTTTTGCAATTTATATCAAACAAAAGCAAATTCTAAGATAAAGCTAAGGAAAAAAAACAAGCGACTTTTTCTTTTTTGACTTTTTTGAAAGCAAAAAACAAACTTTTTAGAAATCGAAACTAACTTTTCCTATTCTATTATAACCAATTATTCTACAAGCATGGAAACATGAAAAATGTGGACGATACAGGCTTCCCCCAAATGGGGGAAGAGGGGTGTGGGAGCCTTTATCCCACTTGCTTTTTATTAACTTTTTACAATGATTTTGATTTTTTTTGCCTCTTTTTGAATGAGCAAGGTGAGAAAGGGAAAAAGAGAAGAGGGAGGTATTTTTGTCTTTTTCGCTCTTTGTTTGCTCCTTTGTTCGCTTATAGCCTTTGGGCTCTTTTTGACTTCCTTGAAAACAAGAGATTTGAACACTAACTTGTTATATGTTAGTCCAAAAATAAAATAAAACAGATCTATAAACTAACTTTAAAAGAAAGTAAATTTCTATAGTGAAAATGGAGGAAAGGCAACATGAAAAGAAGCTACGAAACGGAGGAGAAAAGGGCAAAAGAAGGCTACCAACAATATGGAAGAAGGCTGCAACAAGGGTGAAGAAAGAGCCAGAGATCTAAAAAAGAATGAATTGTTCTTGCAAGAACAGGGAACACACAAGGGAAGGTCCCCTACATCCCAACAATTCTTGAACCAATGACCACTTTTTTTGCTTCTCTTCTGCTTGCTTCTGGACTTGCTCTTACATTTCTTCCAATTTCTTATGGTCCTGCTTCCGTTATTGCTTCTCTATTCTATAAAGGATTAGTTCTTTTGCCCTGTTTTCTTCCATACTTCTAACAATTTGTTGATGCTCCTAAAGATGGACCAAACCCTCCTAATAGGATATCACTAATGTTTTCCATTTACAAAGTTCAGTCTGTAAGAGCACAGGAGAAGGGAATTCACAGGTATAAACCCCAATCTGCCTTGTTTCCCCTATTGTGTGTGTAGACATTGTCTTGAACTTTAGGTCTCCAGGTACATACCCAGCAAGTACAAAGATATCCTCTGAAATGGAATAGGGTTCCTTCCTTCATTTTTCTGGTTTCTTTCATATATGGGGAAGAAATCCTGCTAAAGGTTATAGCAGCATTGTAAAGGGTATCAAGGCTTGAACCCCTAGAAAACTCCCTTGTCCATATTTTCAATGCCTTACTCTCTTTTTTCAATCTCAATTTTTTACATTTTAAACTTGCAACTTGTTTTACCAAAGAGGGGTGTTACAGAGAGAAATTTCATATGGCTTGGGGGTACCGCAACAGACAGCTTGACACTTGAAATCAATCTTTCCCAATATGCAAGAGAAACCAAACATCTAACACTAAGGGATACCGAATCGTACCTTGTTCTGGACGGTTGAAGTAGATCCCCGTTGAGCTTTTCCAATTCACACTTGCCTTAGCAATTTGCTCTCAACAACAACAAACAAGAGAAGCATGCTCTGTAATAATGTGTTAGACCTACTCTAGAATATATATTCAACAATGTATAACCAATTAAATACATCCATGGATTCAATATTCATATTCAAATGCACATAATTGGACAGGAAAAGATATTTCTATTAATAAAATCAAATATTACAATAGTGACAACCTTTGTCGGCACGTCTACGAACCGGAGAAACTGAGCCCTCCACCTGGGCCTCCACCACCTCAATCCTGCATCTCTCGATAGCAAGCTCACAAAGTAAAGGCAAGCTTGGGAAGAACACAAAGTGCTCCAAAGGGACAAAGGGATGCAGACTCAAGTATAAGCAAACTAAGGCAACAATGGACTATAATTTCTTTGCTCTTCAATTACTCCTCTTCAATGTATCCAAGGGGTTCCTTATATAGCACTCCAAAAAGGCAATGGAGGGTCGAATCTGAGCGATATCAAGGCATATGGAAGGCCAAGAGTCAGGATATTCGGACTCATATGAGGAAAACTCCAAAAATATTTGGACTTATGCACACATCCCGATGTATGCGGGTTTGAGGTCAAAAGCTGCGTGTACACACGAGTATGGGTTTAAAAGTCACGTACAACAATAAACAGGTGTTTTTTATGGATGATCTTGGAACATAAAAGGATAATATAAGTCCATGGGGTCTAAAGAGTCTGCAGAGGGACAGGGAAGGCCATAAATATGTGATCAACCATGTGTGGTAAAATCAGCTATAACAAGGGGGTTTTCCTCTTACCTTTCATAACGCCCATTGTGCTTATTTCTCCTCTCATTTCCACATTTTTCCTACCCTACATTGAATTGACTCCTTTTTGTGCTTATGGAAAAGTAGCAATAACTTCTCCTTCTTCTCTTTTTACCGCGTCTGGTTCTTATGTGATAGCCTCAATTCTAATTGCTTCTTTGGTGGTCGATTTTTGTGTAGAAACCATGACATATTCTATAGTTATCTCTAGTGGAGTAGCAACGGGATTTTCCTCTTGTTTGGGTGCAGCTTCACCATTACTCATTTCCTCTATGGATGGTTCGTATGTGATAGTCGTATCATTTTCTTCAACTATTTCGTGATAAGTAGTAGTAGGAGGGTTGTCCTCTTCAGATTCCTGCATAACATCCTCAACATTGTTGGTTCTCCCTAAGGTTGGTTCTTGTATAATATCCAAATGGGTAGTTACGGGCAGTTCTACCTTTGTCAATGCAAGCCCATTAACTTGATTTTTCTTCTAGGAAAAAATACCATAGAATCTACAACTGGAAAATTCCTACTTTTTGGTTTATGAGGCGTATGAATTTGTTCTTCCTCCACAATGCAAGGTATATATTATTCCCTTGGAGGGTTTCTTCAATAATATCTACATCTCTATCTAATAGTGGTAGCGTAGAAAGATTAGGCTCGGGTTCATTTTCAACCTCTTCTGGGCCATTCTCCTTATCAACTTCTTTAGGAATTGCTTTTGTTTCTCATGTTCCCCCTTTTTCTCCATCACTCTCTTCCTCGCTTGATTTTTCTCCCTATTGTTCCTCTGCTTCTGCTTCTTGCTACTCCTATGCTTCTACCCGCTTTTGTTCTTCAATCTTTTCATGGCCTATTCCTTCCTCGATTTCTTCCTCATATTCTTCCAGAAGACCCATACATTGTCTCCGTGTCATTGAATATTTGTCATAGCATCGAGAACCAATAGTTAATTAGGTAATGGTTTGTGATCGCTTATGTCGGGTGCTTAACACCTCTCGCAAACTGGGCCATGAGCTTGAGGGTGTTTAGTAGGAAATATGGCATATTTAATAGGATTTGATGCCTTAAATGAGATAGCAATTTAAAATTATATGCAAAAACTACTTGGTATCATCCCTCCCAAGTAATGAACTTCTAGAAAAAAAAATATGTCCTTCCAAGGTGTCGATAAGGATTTTCATGCATACCCTTTACCTTTTTGAAACTATACTTCCCCTTCTCTCAGAAAACTCTTATTCTACTCGCGAGAGGGGAACTCTACGTCCAAATCATCACTTCCCTTCCTAGGAAAGTCATGCCACTCGAGCTATGATCCCCATGTAATTGGAATTAGAAAACCACTTACCAAAGAGAATTCCTCGTCCATGTTGGGTGCACATTCAAATGCTATCCCTTTGTCAAACCCTTGTAACTTCTCAAAATGCATTGTTCATCCTACGTTATGAAACACCTAGTATGTTGTTAGGGAAAATTTCAAGGATCCATAATTTTCTCAAAGTGTAGAAACCTTGGGGAATCATACTAATTATTAAATTTGCAACCATAAAATGTTTGGCTGTTTTTTTATGAAAATATTGAATTTTTTAAGGACTTTATATAGTTTTTGGACAATTTTGGCAATTTTTAGAGGGAAAATTTTAAGGATCCATAATTTTATCAAAGTGTAGAAACCTTGGTGAATTGTACTAATTGTTAAATTTGCAACCATAAAATGTTTGGCAATTTTTTTATAAAAATATTCAAATTTTTAAGGACTTTATATATAGTTTTTGGACAATTTTGGTGATTTTTAGAGTTAAAAATATTATCCCATGGAATTTGGGTAAACCATTTTTGAAAAAAAAGGCAAATTGGTGAATCGTTTTTGGGAAAAAATGTTGAAAAATAGCCCATGGACTAAAATTTTCCTTGGTTGTTACAACCTTCTAAATTTGCTCTATCGATTTTATCTTGTGTCGCACTATTGAGCCCCCCATTTTTGTCAACTACTAATGGGTGTATGCTCTCTTTGAAACTCAAAGGGATATGTAAATGGCCATGTAGTAGGCTTAGACTTGTGCATGCAAGTCACATCAGGGATAGTAACATAAACTTTTGAAAATGGTTAAAATTAGAAAATGTTTTTGTGAGCTTCATGGTTAAAACGAGTAATAATATATCAAGGTGGATATGCATGAGGTTATATGAAGTACAAATAATGATTAAGCAGATTTTAATGAACTCTTGTAGGTATACATGGGGTACAAATTATGGCACCAACCTCCCCCCATCTATTGGTTGTATGAATACAACCAACTAATATGGGAAAAGGTGATAGCTTAATACATACATCATAATCATTTTTATGAAATAATGAGAAATTAAGGGTTGGTCATACCCGATTCGACTTACCTTAAATGTTGATGATGACAATACAATTGGCAGTCAACATTCGGTTATTCGGTGGTGGCAACAATGGATATATGATGTCAGGAGGAAAGGCGTCCTAGCTCCAATGTCAGATCATGTCATGTTGTCAAATAGTAGCGAAGAAGGAAAATTTGAAGTTTTGGTGCTAAACTTAGAGGTGTTCCACATGGTAGAGTGACAGTTATCAAACGTGTTGTTATTTAGAGGAGTTGCAACAATTTCCAATATGCTACTACTCGTGGAGTTGCAACAGTTTCCAATATGTTGCTACTTGCAAAGTTGCAATATTATTCTGAAAGAAACAAACAAACAAAAACAAACAAACAAACAAACAAACTTGAACAAAAAGTTGTTGTGAGTAAGTTACAATGCTTCCATCATGCTTCTACTCAAGGAGTTGCATCATTTTCAAACTTACATTAATCAAGACAATCATCATCATAAAAGGAGGCATTGCTACTACATGAGTTGCAGTGGTATCGAAATGTGCTGCAGCAAGTTGCAGTGTTTCCATCATGCTTCGACTCGAGGAGTTGCATCATTTTCAAACTTGCATAAATCAAGACAATCTTCATCAGAAAATGAGGTGTTTCTTCTAAAGAGTTTCAATAGTTATAAAAAACAATCCATGCTTATCGAAAAGAGATTGCTGCCATCTAATCAAGTTGCAACACTCTAAAGACTTGTAATTATCAATCGCAGATCTAGAAATCAATGATTTTTTCGGATTATTATTATTATTATTATTTCAAATGTTGACTGCCAACAAGTTGGTTTTCAATCAACATTTGTCTAGCTACACCCCGGAGGGGTCTTCACAGTCATTTTTTTACATGAACTCAAATCCCAAAAATTGTTGGTGTACTATCATTGATGTCAAATATGAGGGAAAATACATGTAATGGAAGAAATGATAAACATGGCATTGATGTTCCTGTATGCGTATGATTGTATGTCTTTGTAATTGCAAATATGTATGCAAGTTTTATCTTGGTCGAATTTGCGGACATATTCATGCACATAAAATAATAATTGTGAATAAAACATATACTCAAATACTAATTACGAGACTTGTGAGTTAAGAAAATTGTGTGTGAAAGTCCCACAAGAGTATTTGCATGTGTTCGTCTTGAACTACAAATATGAATTGCAAATGTGGCACACCAACGCAAACATTAACTTGTTGGAGATGCAATTCAACGAGATGATATCCGAAGTAAACAGACTTCAGCAAGTGGACACATCTCTTGAGTTAAGAAGATTATAAATAAGCAAGAGATGGATGTGGTGAATTAAGCTTATGGAGATTAATATTTGAATGTTGGACAAGATTTGGAGTTTTTATTTTTTGAGGTATCAATTGCTCGTTAATCGCAGATGAATATCTTCGTGTAGTAGAGTCGTAGTGAGAGATGAGAAACATTGGATGATAGGATACCAGGAGTCTGTATGTGCATTATAATTATTTTTAGTAATACATTGTTTTCATAAAAGAAAAACTAAGTTGAGAGTATTCTATAAATGCGGAATGCAGATCAGTTGAGAAGACGCATATTGCAGTTATCTTCACACATTGTATCCCGAAGAACAGTCTGACGCAGACACACAGATGTAGATCTGAGTTTGTTTGTATTTTGGGAAATTGTCTAATGCAAATCAAGGATTGCGACAGTTGCGGAATTTGAAAAGGAAGACAGATTTGTTTATATTTTGGGAAAGTGTCTAATGCAGATACGTAGATGCAGATCAGAAGAATTCAGCAGTTGCGAAAATTAAAGGAAAGACATATCTCTACTTGCCATACAATAATATTTTATATTAAGGAGGTCGGGTGGGGTAAGGAGCAAGGGGTCATAGCCTCCTTCCATTCAGTGTCGGAAAATGCAATTAGGGTGCAACAACATCCTTCCTGTGGTTGCAGATAAAATTCAAGGGATAATAATCTCCATCTAGTGGGTGTTGCAGAGCAAAAGGAAGTTGTAACTTCCACACTTGAAGAGAGTAGTTCTTCCTTAGATTAGAGCTTGAAGTCGCAAGTCACAGTTTACATGACTAGACTGATATCTGTTCAGGTTGGTGCTTGAAGATCGTGAGTTGAAGCTTACGCAAATAGAAGTTGTTGTAGGTTGGTGCCAACAAACCACAAGTTGTACTTGAGATCAAGTTAACATCTGGAAAGAGTGGGTGTTCATGTTTGGAGACTGTAATATCCTATTGATGTAACTATTCATATTCATACATGTCTATATATATACATTTATTATTCAATATATGGGCCAAAATGTTGCTCTGTGACAACAACCCGGATGCGAAAGCTCGGATAAGGAACAGGTGGCAGTTTTTCCATTTTTCACAGGTCTTCTTTTTTAATGTTTAGCAGGAGAGGAATGAGGTGCGCGAGCGAAGGTAAAGAGCAGGCAGTTCTGTCAAAACAATCA
Organism: Pseudotsuga menziesii; assembly: GCA_001517045.1. Classification (NCBI taxonomy): domain Eukaryota; kingdom Viridiplantae; phylum Streptophyta; class Pinopsida; order Pinales; family Pinaceae; genus Pseudotsuga; species Pseudotsuga menziesii. The sequence continues at coordinate 44,486 of LPNX010979067.1, read as the reverse complement.
TGTATAGCGAGGAGGTGAATTACAAAGAAGACAGTGGTGAATTTTTGGTTTTCTGTTATGATTTGGAGGTACGCTCCACACAGTCAAAAGTACAAACGATGGCCATGGCATAGGAGGAGGTACATTCAGGCGCTTTGTTGGAGACATTTACCACCATACACACCCTTTTTGGTCAAATCGGCCTAGTTAAACCACTATCCTAAGTATTATTGACATTAATTGACATCAGTGGAGCATTAAATGTCATCATCCAGTCACACCCACGCCTACCTTCAGTCAAGGAGGCTAACTTAGCCTTCTCCTACATTCGAGGAGGCTAATTGGAGCACTCCAGGGGTGATCTAAGTGATATTAATGCATCTATTTGCTAACTGGTGGTTACAATTAGTTAAACAGGTCAGTGAAGGAGCCTCCTTTCATTTAATTGATTATTTAATGATTAATTAATGAACTGGAGTCAACAGGGGCGCCTCCACCAACTTCTGATGTTCAGTTCAACTTCAGTTAACCTCATCTGGGTTCATTGGAGTCATTGAAGCGCTAGCACTTGATGGTTGGCTTGCTATGACATGTGTCCGATCTCTTTCAGTTGAGACTCAATCATTTATTGCACTCCGGCTTCAGTTAGGGTTCAGTTGAGTCAATTAGGGTTTTGATCAATGGTTAACTAAGTGTGGACTATGGCTTACAGTTAGTTAAGCTAAACTCACTCATTCAATTCGAATGGTCTCCTTGAGGATTTGAATTGCTCATTCATTCATGCCTGTAGCATGACATTGAAATTGTAATCATTCATTTTTTATGTGAATACAGAGCGGCTACTATTCCTATAGACCGATTACACCATTTCATGAGTTATTTTTTGATTAATCTTTGATGAGATTGATGCTTTGTTCCTAGATCAATATATAAGATTAATATGGTATTAGAGATTACGACGGGACGAAGCTCTATCTCTCAAAAACAAGCTTTTTAACAGATTTCTGCATGAAAATTGAGCAATAGCTCAAAAATCCAGCACTGCACCAGAAGCCAAGGCTTACCACTTAATACCCCAAGTAAAGAACTTGTTGATCAAGCTTGCTTGATTGACTATGATAGGTGTGATGAAAGCCTAAAATGTGTAGGTTGTCCGACCTTACATTGCCCTTTCTGTTTTGATTTTCAGGTTTCTACAGGTGAAGCATTCCCTCTAGCAGATCCAGATGGCCTCCTCAGTAGATCTCTTGACTCCATAAAATTTCCACTCATGGAAAGGTGATATGGAGATTCAGCTGCGCTCCAGAGGACTCTCTAGAGTCACCATGGACATTGAAGATGAGCCCGGTTCAGCCATAGAAAAATCAAGATTCTTGAACAAGAAGGATGAAGCCTTCGGTTTCTTGTGCCTCTCTATTTCCCGAGATCTTCTTTTCCATCTTGCGGGATTGAAGAATATAAAAGAAATATGGGACAAATTGGAAACTCTATATGGAAAGCATGATGACTTGAGGGTTTACCAGCTCAAAAATGAACTCATGTCTCTCCGGCCCTCCAATTTCGAGACTCTGAGTGATTTCTTCACAAAATTCAAGCATACTGTTTTACTCTTGAAGCAATGTAAAGCAAAGAAGGAGGATGATCAGCTCATCCTCGCCATACTCTCCAAAATCGGGGCTGATTATTCAGTTTTTGTTTCTACATTCCGTGCGGGGAAGCTCACAACCCTTGGATGGAATATTCCTACACTCAATGCCTTCATTGAGTCCCTAACATGTGAACATGACAAGCTTGTCCAGATGGGGATCATTAGATCCTCCCGTGATAAAGCCCTTCATGTCTCAGGGCCCAATAATCTGAAGGGTAAAGGAAAGCAGCAGAAGAACCCAAAAACTAAATTTGATGCTCCTAAACCTAGAGTTGAAAATCAGCAGCATGATGAGTCTTTCGGCTCAAGGAAGAACAAAGGAAAAGGGCACCATGGCAAGGAAAAATTCAAGTGTTCTTATTGCGGGAAGGGATTCCACCCTGAACATGCCTTCATGAAGAAGAAGCTTGATGAAGCAACCTCTCTCCTTAAGAGAAATCACATCAATCTTTCGGAGATCTTTCGGAGGAGAGATCAGCAATATCGGGAACCACAACATGAAAAAGGTCATGCCCTCATGGCAAGCACTTCGAAGTCCAAAGCACTCTTGATTGATTCTGGAGCTTCGAACCACATGATGGCTGAAAGAGACTCCTTTTCATCCTTGGAGACCGGCAAATCCATCCCCATCCACATGGGAGATGACTCCACCATCATTTCAGAAGGACAAGGTACTGTTGATCTTGAAAATGGTTTTTTTTCAAATGTTTTGTATGTACCGTCTCTGGCATCAAATCTCCTTAGTGTCTATCAGGTGACACATACAGGAGTGCCTAAGAGAGTTTCTTTCAGCCAAAATGATGTTGGGATAATAGAAATTGCATCCGAGAAACTCATTGCTAAAATCCTTGCAAACCATCATGCAAAAGCCTATGAGTTCTCTCACTTTGTTGCGGATGCAAAGCCCACTGCTCTACTAACTCATGGAAATGAGGTTAGTAGGCTGTGGCATGAGAGGTTTGGCCATCTTAATTTCAAATATTTGCAGCAATTACAGAAACACTCCATGGTTGAAGGCCTCTCGGTCATCAAGGCAACCACGGGAATTTGCAAGGGCTATGTGATTGGAAAACACCCTGAGCACAAGTTCGATCGGGGAAAGGCAAACCGAGCTACATGCATGTTGGGGCTGATACATTCTGATATTAGCGGTTTGATTCCTGTCACATCCATGAATGGATCAAGGTATATTCTTACTTTTATTGATGATTTTTCAAGGTACACATGGGTCTTCTTTCTCAAAAAGAAGTCTGAAGTATGTGAAAAATTTTCTGAATTGAAGGCCTTGATCGAAAATGCCTCTGGGCTTAAGATCAAGATCTTGAGATCTGATAATGGAGGGGAGTATTTCAGTAATGAGTTGCTGCACATATGCTCCCAAAGTGGTATTCAGGTCCAACATTCAATTCCCTACACTCCCCAGTAGAACTAAGTAGCCGAAATGAAGAATCGGTCTCTCAAGGAGATGACCACCTGTATGTTGGAATCTAAGAAGCTTGATGCAAATTTGTGGGATGAAGCCATGCATGCTACAGCATACATTAAAAATAGGGTGCCACACTCATCCATGCAAGGGAAGACCCCTTTCGAAGCATACTTCGGACACAAGCCGGATGTGTCGAACCTGCGGGTGTTTGGGTCCACTCCATGGGCCCGGATTCTGCTTGATAAAAGAAGGGCTTTGCAATCGCAAAGCATAAATGTCTGTTTATTGGGTATCCTGATGAATCTAAAGTTTTCAAGATACTAGATATTAAGACCAAACAGATCATCATCGAGAGAAGTGTCAAGTTCGATGAGCCTCTTCAGTAGGTGGAACTAGTGAAGGAGAAAACTGCTGAATTTCCTTCCTATTCTACTGAATATTTGGATGATGAAATTGGGGGTGATGACCCTGATTTGGATCCTATGATTTCTAATATCAGTTTGCAGCAATCATTAGATGCTGAATCAAAACCTGAAGTGCAAAATCATCTTCCTACATGGGCCCGACAGACACTCTCCTCCGCAGGAGGCAACATCAGAAATGAGGATGATCCAAAGAGAACCCGGTCTGATTTCCAAAGAGTAGGTATTGCGCTCTCTTGTTCTGATAATTTGCTATCCGAAACTTGCTATTTGATGATTAGTTCAGATCCAAAATCCTACTACCATGCTCGGAAGGATACGAGATTGCAAGTTGCCATGGATGAAGAGATGAATTCTCTACAGAAAAACACTACTTGGGAGCTAGTTTCTTTTCCTCCGGGAAGGAAATTGGTTCAATGCAAGTGGGTGTTTCGGAACAAGGTTGTTGCTGATGGAAGCACCTACAAATATAAGACAAGGCTGGTGGCAAAAGGTTTCTCTCAGGTCCAAGGAGTGGACTACCATGAGACCTTTGCACCGGTTACAAAAATGGACTCCATTCGCCTTGTTTTAGCAATTTCAGCATCCAAGCATTGGGAAGTGCATCACATGGATGTTAAGTCAGCCTTTCTGCATGGAGATCTTCATGAGGAGATATACATGAAGTAGCCTAAGGGCTACATCACTGATCCATCTTTGGTTTGCAAGCTAAAGAAGTCACTATACGGTTTAAAACAGGCCCCAAGAGAGTGGTATTCCAAGATGGATGCCTTCCTTCTCTCACAAAACTTTCAGAGGTGTAGATCAAATCCAAATGTGTATTTACAGCAGTATTATGGTCATATAATTATCATTGTTTTATATGTTGATGACTTAATAATCACAGGTAGCACATTTTCCTCCATTTCAACCATCAAAACTGCTCTCCACAATGCCTTTGAAATGAGTGATTTGGGGCTTCTAAAACAATTTTTGGGGCTCGAAATTGAGCAAAATTTTGATGGGATTATGGTCACTCAGTCCAAATACATTTCAGACCTGTTAGTCAAGTTTAACATGGCTGAATGTAGGCCTACACCATTCCCTTTCCTTTCAGGGATCAGCCTTGAAGAAGGAAAAAGCACACCTCCCATGGACTGCACTATCTATCGACAACTGATTGGTAGCTTGTTGTACTTGACACATTCTCGGCCTAATATTTGTTATGTAGTGAATGATGTATCAAGATACATGCAGCAGCCTCATGATCTTGATTGGAAGGCAGCCAAGAGGATCCTCCAGTATATTCAGGGAACCAGGATCTACGGCATTCACTATGCTGTAGACTCTGAGCTAGAGCTGGTTGGATACACAGATTTCGATTGGGTGGGTGATTCTATTGATCGGAATTCTACTTCCAGATATGTATTCATGTTTGGTGGTGGCCCCATTTGCTGGTCAAGCAAAAAGCAGGCTGCCATAGCACTATCTTCAACAAAGGCCAAGTATCGAGGAGCGGTGAATGCTTGCATCCAAGTAGTTTGGTTGCAAGGCATTCTTTCAGAGTTTGATCTAGGTAGTACTTTGTCCACTGTCCTATTTTGTGACAATCAAAGTGCTATTAAGATATCCACGGATCCAGTTATCATGCAGAGGACCAAGCATGTAGAGATCCACATGCACTATATCAGGGAGCCTTTGCATGACACGACCATCATTCTGCAATACTGCCCGACTGATGAGCAGATTGCAGACATCTTCACCAAGAGCTTTTTAGAAAAGAAGTTCACTTACCTCCATTCACTGTTGGGGGTGATTTCATCAGGGTGATTCAGACTACTTTCAGTGTTCAGCTTGAGGGGGGTTTTTTCCCACTAGGTTTTCCCTCTTTTCCTCACTTAGTTTGTTTTGAGCATTGTTTCAGTTTTAGCATTGTATAGGGTGACCTATGGCCTTAGTTGTTGGGGCCCTAGCATTTTTATGCATTTGTGTTTTATAACTCGTCCTGAGTTAAACCACTATCCACACTCTTTTTGGTCAAATTGACCTAGTTAAACCACTATCCTAAGTATTATTGACATTAATTGACATCAGTGGAGCATTAAATGTCATCATCCAGTCACACCCACACTTTCCTTCAGTCAAGGGGGCTAACTTAGCCTTCTCCTACATTCGGGGAGGCTAACTATAGCACTCTGGGGGTAATCTGAGTGATATTAATGCATCTAATTGCTAATTGGTGGTTACAATTAGGTAAACAGGTCAGTGAAGGCACCTCCTTTCATTTAATTGATTATTTAATGATTAATTAATGAACTGGAGTCAACAGGGGCGCCTCCACCAACTTCTGATGTTCAGTTCAACTTCAGTTAACCTCATCGGGGTTCATTGGAGTCATTGAAGCGCTAGCACTTGATGGTTGGCTTGCTATGACATGTGTCTGATCTCTTTCAGTTGAGACTCAGTCATTTATTGCACTTCGGCTTTAGTTAGGGTTCAGTTGAGTCAATTAGGGTTTTGATCAGTGGTTAACTGAGTGTGGACTATGGCTTACAGTCAGTTAATCTAGACTCACTCATTCAATTCGAATGACCTCCTTGAGGATTCGAATTTCTCATTCATCCATGCCTGTAGCATGACATTGAAATTGTAATCATTCATTCTTTATGTGAATATAGAGCGGCTACTATTCCTGTAGATCGATTACACCATTTCATGAGTTATTTGTTGATTAATCTTTGATGAGATTGGTGCTTTGTTCCTAGATCAATATACAAGATTAATACGCTTATCCACTAACAAATCCCACGATCACTAATAATAAGTTTGACGTTAGGAAGGAGGAATTGCGTGTGGAGGCGTCGCCAGACCTGCCGAGGAAACGAAGAGGGATACGACCGAAGAAATCAGAGTCCTACAGTTATGCAATGTGATAATCAGAGTTGCATCAAGCTCTCTAAGAATCTAGTATTTCATGACAGGTCGAAGCATATAGAGATCATATATCAATTTATCAAAGACTATATTCAGAGAGGGGTTGTTCAGATGCAATATGTTTCGACAGATGAGCATGTGGCTGACATTCTCATGAAGTCTTTGGGTAGAGGGAAGCATGTCTACTTCAGAGATAAGTTGGAAGTGGTGAAAAACACCTTCCTCGGTAAGAGGGAGTGTTGAAAAGTTACCTAGGAAGTGTTTGTCCACCTAGACTTGCCTTGGGGTGGACAAGGACACTTAAAGTAGTGACTCCTAGTCACGTGCATTTAATGAAGTGAGAAATACTTTATAATTTTAAAGTGACTTTATTAAAAAGGCTAAGTCATGGTTTTCCTAAGTTCACATTTAAATAAAGTTAAGTGAGTGATTAAATAGAAAGGGGTTGTTTTAACTTTATTAAATGACATGAGGTGCACTAAATGTCATTTAATTAATATTTAATGGAGCATTTAATGTGAACCCTTCATCTAATCTAATCTTGACCATTAGATTGATAGGGAAGTTACCATGAACAAAAAAGACTAGGACAAGGAAAAATTTCATTCAATGTGATCATTTCTAAAAGATTTTTTTGGAGAGAGAAGTAGAAAAGACAAAGTGAGGGTTTGAATAGAATTCATAACTAGGAGAGAGAAGAAAATTTACAACACTGAAATCCAGGAGCAGGAATAGAAATCGAGGAGCTGCACACAAATCGAGAAATGCACATAATTCGAGAACCGTACAGTAGTATGGTTTGGCACAAATTTTGAGGCAGTTTGGCACATATTTCGAGGGTACGATCTATCACAGTTTTCAAGGTACATCAACATGAATTTCGAGATACAGCTATCAGAATTTGAGGAATCCGTATAGTACGGATTTGGCACAAAAATCTAGGAGCAGGTACCAAAATTTATTGTTGTTCGTACAATAGGTTAGAGGCACGTTTTTCGAGAAGAAAGATATAGAAATTAATTGTGTTTGTATAGGAAGAATTGGCACAAATTTCGAGGCATCCTTTGGCATGATTTTTGAGGTGGAAAAATTCAGTAGTGGGTTCAAGTATTGAGACATAAAGTTGATAAGTACTGTTGCTTTAATTTCTGTACTTTTATGAAGAAAAATAATAAATCTCTCTCACTCAGAAACAAGTTTTCCCTTAGGGGTTTTATCCTGGACCATTGGTAAAAAATAATTGTCATTTTCATGTGTGTTTGGTTGACTGAAATTTTCTGAGTTTGAATTTTTTATGAAAGAGAAAAATTTCTGAATTCTTTAATTTTAGAAAAAGAACCTCATGTGTTTCAATTTCAGTCAAATTTTTAATTAAAATTTGTGCATAAAGGGTTTGGGCATTAAGCTATGCAGAGAAGCCAAAAGGCTTGAAACTGGGTTGGGGTTTGTGAAAAAATTTCAAAAAGCAAATGTACAATGGCAACACTTGTTGAAGGAAGGGGGTCCTTCCTCCTCTTACCAGGGATGTTGGAACACTTAAACACCGAAAGGTACACGAACCATCATACTCATGTATTATCAAATAATATAATATGAAGTTACAACAATCCTTTGTTCTACAATATTTTCTTGCCTAACTCCTCACTCATCAGAGAGATCATTTATTTATACATCTCTGAATAATAATATCTCCAACAAGATATCATAACAGTCTTGAGAATCTCTGATTCTCAATCTCATTCCTGACAATAAATAACATGATAACAAATTACATGTTAGAGATGTTACAACTAATTACAATTGAAATATCTCATTAATCTCAAATTGTTACAACAACTTGATCATGTCTCTTAAAGCATGGAGTCACTCGGGACTACCACGTTTCCTTGAAGATGTGGTCAATGTTATACTTAGGCATTGGTCAAAGACCAAATGCTCGAGTATCAACAAGGCTTCAACTGTGGTGGTAACACCTATGCTTGGAGTATCATCATCAAAAGCAACAACTTATGAACGTATGCAAGAGTAGCAGCATCGGGACCTGTAGAAGAGTATTGACATCCAAAACCTGTCAATAATGATTATGAGAAAATGTTATATGAGTAGTATCAATTAAGCACTAAACCCCTCAATAACCTTATTATTCATTCGAATAACACAATATATGGATAAAGTTGTACCTTAAGGAAAATCATGACATTAAGAATGATTTAGGGTCAAAAGGACGGAAAAAATGGTTCAAGTATCTTTCCAATGAGACAAAAACGATAATGAAAAATAGTAAAATCCCTGCACCCAATAGAAGTGCATCAAGAATCTAGGGATATATTGATAAACTTGGATTGCAAATCATTAATGACAAGTTTAAACAAAACATTGGAATGGCTAGGGAGCGGAAAAATATTTTGGAGCATGTTCAAAAATTACTAGTGAAATCACAGGATATAACAAGTCATATTGAACAAACAAGGAATTTTGGCATGCCAGTTAAAATTCCAACAAATGTCACACTTGAGAATAACTTGGGAATTAGTTCAAGGAAAGTAGGAATTGCATCAATTTTGGAACAAAACTTCTTTTAAGAGAGAAAATTCAGATGGGTCAAACATCACAGTTTCTATAGCTGAAAAATCTCTAGCATCTATTGAACATAAAAACCATAAGTACATTTGGGAATCACAGTAGTGGGACCTTCTAATTTATTTGTTTATTTTTGTTTCCATTGGTTTCTCTATGCTTGCATATATGATACTTTCTAATTTTCTATTTTTCATATTTTAACTACTAATATATTATTATATCCAAGCTTCCATGTAGAGCTTGTCAAATGCCCCTGCACAATTCCATTGCCATTGAAATTCATCAACTCTAGTAATACAAGTTACAATTACAAAGACAAACTAAGTCGTAGTTAATGCATAAGAAATGTGACCATCCATTTATTGAAATTTTCTTCGATAAAAGGAATGACATAAAATGCCCACTTAGGTCACCGTAGAACTATGTGAAGACACTATGGTGCCATCCTTCAAGTAGTTATTCTAGATTACTCGGTTTGTTAATGAGCTCTATTATGGAGAGAAAACTAATGTAACAATATCTTATCTTGTAGTACTTGCAAAATAACAATGGTTTGTTTTTCTAACAATTGACAAAAAATTCCACTTTCAATACCATGTATTATATAATGATATAATAGGGTAGGTAACAAACTAGACATATACCAACATCAAGTAAATTCAAGCCTTACACTGGACAGTTGTGTATTATGACTAAACATTTTGTAACTCTCATTCAAGGCCACGAATTCTTTAATGATATAGCAATATATGGAACAAAATAGACATAGACCACATTCAAGCAAATTCAATCCCTGGACTGGACAACTGTGTGTTGTGTCTAAACAATTTGTTACCCTCATTCAAGCCCATAAATTATTTAATGATATAGTGGGATATACAACAAAATAGCCATATACCTCATTCAAAAAAATTCAAGCCATGGACTTGGCCAACAATGCTTTCAAGCATGAATCCAAATAATTAATTTCAGTCCACTATAGGGCCAGCCATGGGCCATACCCATAGGGCCAACCATGGAAACCTTGAACTATCAAATTAGGGTCTTTGGAACCATGGGCCATTCCCACAAGGCTAGCCATGGAAACCTTGGACCATCTAGTTAGGGTCTTTGCAACCATGGGCAATACCCACAGGGCTAGCCACAAAAACTCTAGACTGTCTAATTTGGGTCTCTACAACCATGGGCAATACCCACAAGGCTAGCCACGGAAACTCTAGACTCTCTAATTAGGGTCTATGCAACCATGGAAACCTTGGATGGGCCTCTACAACCAACTCTTTAGGGTCATTCAACAACAAATTTAAGGGAAAAACATTAAATCAAATTTCCAACCAAAATTAGGGTCCAATGTTGACTCATTATTAACCAAATTAGGGTCCAATTCTTACAACTTAAGTATCAGAAAGGTCAAATTCTTAGCCAAATCCACAAGTAAAACTACAAAAAATAAAATTTCTTACAAATTTCCAACCAAAAATTGTGTCGATAAACATAAAGGATCATCACCCAACAAAACATACATTCATACAAAATTCATACTAATAAACAAGTCTAATTCATACAACTTTCCAACCAAAATTTGATGTGTTGATAAACAGAGAGGATCCTCAGTTGATAGGATAGGACTCCTACAACGAAAAGGAGCATTCTCCTTCGGAAAACATAACAAGCAAGAAGCCCTCAAATAGCTCCACGACCAAGAAAGCAAGAAATCCATGAACATAACAAGCTCCATGACCTGTGTCACTCTTCGCACTACCTGCAAGAACCATTGCTTAGTTAGACCAAAGGTGAAATGGTGGCTTACAAAACCCAACAAAAGAAATGTCTTACCACGTTACCTAGTTTAGGTGTTGTCCAAACATCGACCATGCAAGATAAAGACCAAAAGATGCCCAAACAAGAACAATAGAAAAAAAAGACCCCATAATAGATGGTGAAAATTAATTAGCCTGCCACAGAGCAATGATTGTTGTCGAGGGCTCTTTGATGGCTGTTAGATCTTAAAAGGTTGAGATCTAATGGTTAGTAATGATCCTGCGAAAACAATCATTGCTCTTCCACAGGCTGGTTAATACAAACCAACCAATAATACAAACCACGTGATTTCATTTGTTGCACCAGTCGATCAACAACTTACACAAGGTTGCACTACGCAGACAATAGTGGCGGACCACATTCGAGCTCCAAGCAAAAATGTGAAGTGCCAATGGGTGTCCACTTATGGGGGGAGCAGATGACCACCCATCGGGCTCGAAGAAAAACACACTACGTTGAAGCATTGTCCGCATACAACGCCAAATTGACGGGAGAAAGAACGCAATGGGGGTTCATATTAAATGCCCAATAACCAACAGTGATAAAACCTAGGTTTGGGAAATATCGCTTTGTTAGTTTGTTAGTTGGATATTGTTTTGTTTAGCAATTCCTACAGATAGGATCTACAAATAAATAAATTGTTGTCCAACTTTGTGTACCCAAACCACAAGTTATATCGACTTCAAATTCTTCTTCTCATAATTTTAAATTGACAATAAATTGTTGAGATAAAAAATAGCCATTCAATTGCAAATTCCAAATTTTAGAACCACAAAAAATTTTGATAGCATATTTGGTTGAATGAGTTATTTTAGTGATTATTAAGATAAGATTTTAAAAACAGTAAATCTAAAATTTCGGGTGCTCGTGTAGTTGGTTAGGGTGTAGGTCTCATAGCTGCTTTTTTGAGGTTCAGAGTTCGAGCCTCTCTCACCACATATTTCAGTTTTATCAGTGATACAACATCTATTCTATTGCTAATCCAGAAATTTAACTCCGTAAAGACTCAACTTTTGTATGGCTAAGCCTGCACTTTTTTAATAGCATGCATTGTTTTAAAATCCTTCCAACCTAAATTGGAATCAAACACTTTGTCAATAATTGTCCTTAAGACCCTAGACATGCACTTTTGTACCTTTTGTAATAGCATGTATTGTTTTAAAATCTTCTCCAACCTAACTTGGAATCAAACACTTCGTCAATAATTGTCCTTGGATAAAAACGATCTCCAATTTTGCACAGTTCATTTTGCTTGTAATATTTTTATTTATTGGGTATTGTGCCCTCACACCCTTGTATGAAGCAAATTCACAATCGACATATTTTCATGTAAAACCTAATTCAAAATTACACAACTAACAAATGGGGCAGTAGCAGCAGCAACGGATTATTAAAACAAGGTAGGTTGCTAAGCAGCAAGTCCCTGCCAAGCTAGAAGTATAGTTTGTCTTACAAGATTATTGATATTGATGTTATTGATTACAATATCATTGAGATTAATATTGATGTTATTAATTACAAAATCATTGAGATCGATATTGATGTTATTGATGTTTAGATGATTGCCTTAAATTGCATTAAAAAAATTTGGTAAAAATAACTTTGGGTCATTGCTGGTAGCAAGAGCATATATTTAGCAAGAACATATATAAAAAAATATTCTTCATCTTGACTCTATTCTTTAAGCAAAGATTTTACTCATAGACTAATTTAGATTTTAAACTATTTAAAAGGAAATTGAAATTAAATTATTTTAAAAAAATTGAAGTTAAATCGAGATAATGAGATGAACAAAGATAAGTAAGATCACAACCACTTATGCAACTAACGAATGAAATGGTGAATAAACAACGTTCATCAAACTAATCAGTCAACTTAAACTAATCAATCAACTTAGTACTAATAAAATAACTTTAATAATGCTTCTAATCACGGGAATCATAGTATTCAACATTGTTAACTTGTCATCAGCTTATATCAGCTTATAGCTAGTAGAGTTGATTACAAGGATAAATACACTATATTGATCGGTTGCTGTGGCAAAACCAAAATATATTGATGGGTTACTGTGGAAAAACCAAACTGGTTCATATCTGCATTTTTTCGTTTTTTTTCTATTAGTAATAACCAATCATGTATGTAACTTTATATTGTGCATACAAGATGGTTACTATGCCATCTATCCAAGCTTAAAGAACTATGGGAATAGAACAGAAGTATTAGAATCCTTGCTTAAGGGATCCCATTTGCACATCTGTCGTAGCGCTTCTTCGTGCAGGTACCAGGCTTTGGGAATGGGCCCGCCTAAAGAGACTGATTGAAACAAATACCAATACAGCGATGCGTCGTTTAGACTAAGATATTGTAGTTATGAATTGACCTGTGATCTAGCTCGAATTTGCATGGATTCCTTTCTGGAAACAGGCAGACGGTGGTGCATGTGAACAATGAAACTGTGTTTGTGATTTTTCTTGGACTGTGGAACTATGCCAGTGAGTTGATGATAAGGACACGTTGCGTGAGTTGAGTCCTTAAGCACAAGATAATTATACGGAACTTCAGCAACTTTATTTATTTGCATCTATAGAACAGCAGGAAGTCTTATAGATTCGACCGTAAGCTCCTCATCCCGATAAAGCTCAATATTTATTTGCATGAGATACAATGTTATTAACTAAGTGGTTGCAAGAGTTCTAGGCATTGCAACTGTTGGATGGAAGGTGAGGAATGGGAGTGGAATGAGATATAAAGAAGCACATTGAGCATTAGCTCCAAGCCGTCATGGAAACTAAACCCATTGAATAAACTGGGAATAAAACGTAACCTTTATAACGAGGTTAAAACTTATGAATATAATAAGGTGAAACCTTAGGATAGTATAAATTATAAATAGGAAAGTAGACGAGGTGTAACCTCGGATGAAACCGATGTAACCAAAGATAAAAATGAAAGTTTGAGGTTGATGGAATTACAGAGAGAATATTTGGATTCATTACATTGGTTGTCCCAATGCACTTGCATTCTCCACGCAGATCTAAACTACATTTCAATGATCAACTTGTCCAGGTGTATAAATGTCGTTCAACCAGTTAACGAAAGGTATTTTCAAACATTGATATATCTAACAACAAAAAATTTCCTTTATAGACAGGAATTTCATTTGAATTCCCGCGTTAAGGCTACATCATTGATCCTATAGATTTTGTCAATGCTTTACAAGATGGCATATATATTTCAAACCTGCACCAAAACCTTCTTGATGTCGAAACTCCACACGACTGATCATCCTGTACAACTCTTCACACCCAAATTTCTTTCTTAATGACACGACAATCTATAATATTTATACATAAAAATGAACACTGCATCTGGACAATCGGGCACAAATAAATATTCTATTACTTGGCTCTCAGATTTACACGAATTATTAGTGTTTGAAGTCTAGGCCTATGCTTCTGGAACTTTTCTCAATGGAAGCCATTAAGCCAATACGTTCTGTGATATGTGCGACGTGGTTGTCGGGAATAGAATTGAAAAGCTCTGAGTTACATCAATATAAATTATGTTGTCGGCTAAATCTCTGTGTGATGTCGTGCTAATCTACTAAGCAATTCACTTGCTCGACTCTCAGCATCTCCATAACTTTTTTTGTAGAAGTGCGGGGTGCTCATATACTGAGCATTTGATTTGGTCGAATGTCCGTTAGGCCAACTAATACGCAAAAAGAGATCATATTATCCCTATAATGTGTAGCATGACTTGACTGTAGTCACGTCTATGTAGCACTGAAGGGGTTAGACATCTCTTAGCAGATGCAACTGCTATGGATTTCAAGAGAATATTGTGAACCGATACCTCGTAGATATGTACCTGACTCTCAGCTGACTCAGTCAGAGTCTGTATCAGTCAAGATCTTGTCAGTCTGACAAGAAGGAAGAGTCCACGATTCCGCAATGTAAACAAGTAGAATTTATTTTTGAAGCTAAGTTGTTAGGTAGATAGTTATTATAGTCTTTAATGGTGAGTCACTCTACCCATGTAGAAGCAATTTTCAGGTTGCCTATAAATAGAAGAAGCAAATTGTAATTTAGGTTAGAGACATAAGAGACACAATAGAGAGACAGAGGAACTCAGGGTGAGAAAGAGAAGTCGAAACTCAAGCTTCTGTGTATGTGATTTAGTCGAAGAGCTGAAGCTCTGTAAAAGGACGAGTCTGGACCAACAAGTTTGTAATACTTTGTTATTTTCGCATAGTTAAACATATGAAATAGTTTATGGTTGAATGCATGATTATTTGGCCACACATATTTCCATATTTACTTCTGTAAATGCCTTTTATAATTACTCTTAAGTGAAAGATTAAAGAACACATAAATTTCTCACCACTTGAAAGTCTGAGGGATTTACCACACATTGGTCGACTCAAGTATGTTCTTATAAGATCTTTGGATTTGTTAATGTGTCCATTTTTACTTCATCTTACTCACAGGTGAAAAGAATTTGTAATTTCTTAAGTTTTTAGACTAAGAAACTTACTCTGTAGATTTCAACCAAAGTGAACCGAACCGACTTGAGTGGTCGGTTGAGTCAACTGAAGTGAGCCGACAGAGGTCAGCTGACTTGTCGAAGAGGTCAGCGACTTGGTAAAAGAGGTCAGCCACTTGGTCGAAGAAGTCAGCTGACTTGGTTGAAGTGACAAGTGGTCAAGGTAAAAACCAGTCGGCAGAACCAGTAAGTCAAAGTAAATTTAGTCGAGTGGAAATATCGACTAAAATTTATAAACTTGTCTAGTCGGGAGATAGCAAAGTTTCACCCGACAAGTGAAAAAGAAAAAGTGGTCGGCGTGAAAAGTGAAAATTAAACTTTAATATCAACTGAGCCCTAAACTCAAGTTTAGTCGGCTTGGTTTTGGCTAACTGGTATCAGAGCAAGGTGTTATATCACATCAAGGTTTATATCACAGCAAGATTTAGGAAAGAAATCTTGTCTTAAAAGGTGGAAATTAATTTTCTAAGGAAAGTTAATTAAAAAAATTAAAATGGCTTCCACTTCTGGTTCATTGCAAACTCCAATTTTTAAATGAAAGAATTATGAATATTGGTCTTTAAGAATGAAGGCTTTATTCAGAGGTCAAGATTTCTGGGAGATAGTCCAGCATAGTTATGTAGAACCAGCAGACGTGACAACATATAACAATATCACACAAGCTGAGAAAGATGTCTTGAGGGAACAGAGGAAGAAAGATGGAAAAACTCTGTTTTTCATACATCAAGCTATACATAAGAGCATACTTCCAAGAATAGCAGCAAAGACTAATGCTAAGGAAGCATGGGATACATTGGAGACTGCCTATCAAGGTTTGGATAAGGTAAAGACATCCAAGCTGTAGATTCTGAGAAGATATTTTGAATCTTTGTCCATGAAAGATTCAGAGAATGTAGACACATTCTACACCAGAGTTGTTGGGTTGATAAACCAACTGAAATCTCATGTAAAACCCATAGTAGACCAAAGGGTTGTTGAAAAAATTCTCAGAAGTCTTCCCCCAAGATTTGAAAACTTGGTTGTGACCTTAGAGGAACACACAGACATGACAACGTTTACCATTGATGAATTGCAAGCTTCACTCGTCAATCATGAACACAGAATCAGCAGAACACAGACATCATTGGAAGGTGCATTTGTAGCACAGTCATCCATAAGCCGTGGTAGAGGCAAGGGGAGAAACAACTTCAAAGGCATAGGAAGAAGTTCTTCAAGAGGAGGATGAGGAAGAAGTCCTGCAAATGTCGGTGGCAAAGGAGATAACCAGAACCCAAGTTAGCCAAGTGGCCAGAGGTTTGATAAATAAAAAATTCAATGTCATTACTGTAAGAAGTTTGGTCATTATGCATATGAATGCAGGAAGAAACAATATGACCAAGGAAGGCAAAGCCCAAATCAGTCGACCAGCACCAGCACTTCGACAAGTGCAATGTTAATGGCATCGACATCTCCACTTGAATGCAATGTTGTTCAAGAAAGTCCAAATGATATATGATACTTAGATTTAGGATGCAGCAACCACATGACTGGTAATTTAAATTTGTTTTCTAGTCTAGAAAATTCAGTTAAAACTGATGTTACACTTGGAAACAATGTCCAAGTTACTGTCTTAGGAAAAGGCATTGTTGATATTCTAACCAAGAAAGGGGAGAGTAAGTATATCCCTGATCTCTATCATGTTGAAGGTCTGAAACATAATTTGTTAAGCATTGAACAGTTGTTACAAAAAGGCTATAGAGTCTACATGAAAGATAATCACTGTGTGATTAAAGACAAGCGTCCAAGCGACCAACTGATAGCAAAAGTGCCAATGACAAGCAACCGCTTGTTTCCATTGAGGATAGTTACCGACATAAAAGGGAAGACAAACTCAGGAGCTGCATTCAAGGTAGAAAGTGAAGAAACGGTCGAGCTCCTCGATACTAGAGAAAATTGCAGCGCTAATTTGCAAGTTGCATTTCAAACAGAAGTTCAGGATGAATCCTGGTTGTGGCATTTCAGATTTGGACATTTGAATTTTGGTGGTCTGAAGCTACTACACACAAAGAATATGGTAAAAGGATTACCATTGATGGACAGACTAGAGAGGGTTTGTGAAGGCTGCATTTTTGGCATGTAGCACAGAGAGACATTTCTAGTCGAAAAGTCCTATAGAGCATGCACACCACTTGAAATTGTGCACTCTGATGTTTGCGGTCCAATGTCGACATCATCCATTGGTGGCTACAACTATTTTCTAACTTTTATAGATGATTACTCAAGAAAAACATGAGTATATTTTTTTAAACATAAATTTGATGCATTTGGTTATTTTCAACAGTTCAAGGCACTTGTGGAGAACCAGAGTGGTCACTGCATCAAGATCTTAAGGACTGACAGAGGAGGTGAATATGTTTCAAATGAATTTCTGAATTTTTGCAAGACCCATGGCATACAAAAAAAATTCACTGCACGGTATACACCTTAGCAGAACGGTATAGCTGAAAGAAAGAATAGAACCATCATGGAGATGGCTCGCAGCATGTTGGCAGCCAAGCATTTACCAAATGAGTATCGGGGTGAAGTAGTCGCAACTGCCGTATACATTATGAACCGGTGTCCGATAAAGAGTGTGAAAAACAAAGTTCCCCAAGAAGCATGGACAGGTATGAATCATAGTGTTTCCCATTTAAAAGTTTTTGGTTGTGTTGCATATGATCATGTTCCAGATGAGATGAGAAGGAAGCTAGACAAGTAGGGACAGAAATGTATTTTTGTCGGCTATTCAGAAGATACAAAAGCATACAAGCTGTATGATCCCATCACAAGGAAAGTGATAATCAGTTGGGATGTTCAATTTGTCGAGAATGAATCATGGGATGGAACCATCGACATAAATGTCAAGATTGTGTCGAATGTCGACAATGATGATATGGAAGAGGAAGTGGTTCAAATACCACATGTAAGTCAACTGGTCGGAGCACCGTCTACTCCCATGACACCACGACATGGTTCATCACAAGGACCATCGACACAAATAGCAGCTTAAGCTACACCGACAAGCACACCAAGAGGACAACAGACTCCATCAAGCATTTCGTCTAGGTCGACATCGACAGAACCAGTGAAGACAAAAAGTCTGCAAGAGATATATGAAGCTGGTACACCTAATTCATTCTCTCTCTTTGCATTATTTGCACCTATATATGATCCACTAACATTTGAAGAAGTTGTTGAAGAAGAAGTATGGGCACAAGCCATGGATGAAGAAATAGAATGCATTGAGAAAAACCAGGCATGGGAACTGGTTGATGTACCAAAAGACAAATATGTAATCAGTGTCAAATGGATTTATAATACAAAGCAAGATGTTGATGGGAATGTGCAAAATCACAAGGCAAGAATGGTAGCAAGAGGGTTCACACAGCAACCTGGCATCAATTTCAATGAAACGTTTGCACCTGTTGCACACATGGATACAGTCAGAATAGTTTTGGCCATTGTTGCATAAAACAAATGGCATGTTCATCAAATGGATGTCAAGTCGGCATTCTTAAATGGCTATCTCGAAGAGGAATTATATGTGGAACATCCACAAGGGTATGAAGTTCCAGGTCAAGAGCACAAAGTGTAAAGGCTGAAAAAGGCATTGTATGGTTTGAAGCAAGCTCCTAGAGCTTGGTACAGTTGGATTGATTCATATCTCATTGAAAATGGATTTCACAGAAGTGAAAGTGAACCGACTTTGTACACCAAAGTCGATGAGCAAGGTCAGATGTTGATTGTCTGCTTGTATGTATATGATTTAATATTCACTGGTGATTATGGCATAGCAGATTTTAAAACAGTCATGGAAAGTGAATTTGAAATGACTGATCTGGGGCTTATGAAGTTTTTTCTGGGCATTGAAGTTCAGCAGTCTGAAAGTGGTATATTTATATCACAGTATAAGTATGCAAGTGAAGTTTTAAAAAGGTTTAACATGTCTAACTGCAAGATAGCCCCAACACCAGTAATAATAGGTTTACAATTGAGCAAGGATGATGAAGGATCCACTGTAGATCCTACACTGTTCAAAAGGCTTGTTGGAAGCCTTATGTATTTGACAGTGACAAGACCAGACATTATGTATGGAGTAAGTCTGATCTCAAGGTTCATGGAGTCACCAAAAGACTCACATTGGTAAGCAGGTAAAAGAATTCTGGTATGTAAGTGGCACAAAAGACCTTGGTATTATGTATTCAACCTCGGAAAATTTTAAACTCATTGGTTACACTGACAGTGACAATGGAGGCAGCATAGATGACAGAAAGAGCACATCTGGGTACACATTTCATTTTGGTACAGGTGTTGTTTCATGGGCTTCAAAGAAACAGCCCATAGTAACTCTATCTTCAGCTGAACCAGAGTATGTTGCAGCAACAAGTCCTGCATGTCAAGCTATCTGGATGAGAAGAGTGTTAAAATACTTGTCACAGAACCATCAAGAATCGAAAAAAATCTTCTATGACAACAATTCAGCCATAGCATTATCAAAGAATCATGTGTTTCACAAGAGAACCAAGCACATCGACACAAGGTTTCATTTTATAAGAGAGTTGGTGAATGACAAGGAAATTTGTTTGGAATTTTACAGGTCTGAAGACCAACTTGCCGACATCTTCACAAAGCCATCGGCAAATGATACTTTTCAGTATCTGCGTAGTTATCTTTGGATTGACAAGTTCACCACATTGAACTCTGTCATAAACAGAGCATGTCTAAGCTTTGAAACATTTTGTAAATTTTGTTTTAAAAATCTCCATTTGCTTATAAGTAAGGGGGAGTGTTGGAAAAATGTAATTACTCGCAAATATGTACCTGACTCTCAGCTGACTCAGTCAGAGTCTGTATCAGTCAAGATCTTGTCTGTCAGTCTAACAAGAAGGAAGAGTCCACGATTCGGCAATGTAAACCAGTCGAATTTATTTCTGAAGCTAAGTTGTTAGGTAGATAGTTATTACAGTCTTTAATTGTGAGTCACTCGACCCATGTAGAAGCAATTTTCAGGTTGCCTATAAATAGAAGAAGCAAATTGTAATTTAGGTTAGAGACAGAGAGTCAAGAGACACAATAGAGAGACAGAGGAACTCAGGGTGAGAAAGAGAAGTCAAAGCTCAAGCTTCTGTGTATGTGATTTAGTCGAAGAGCTGAAGCTCTATAAAAGGACAAGTTTAGACCAACAAGTCTAGACCGACAAGTTTGTAATACTTTGTTATTTCCGCATAGTTAAATATATGAAATAATTTATGGTTGAATGCATGATTATTTGGCCGCACATATTTCCAAATTTACTTCTGTAAATGTCTTTTACAATTACTGTTAAGTGAAAGATCAAAGAACCCATAAATTTCTCACCGCGTGAAAGTCAGAGGGTTTTATGGCACATTGGTCGACTCAAGTCTTCCTACATATTTGGGCATATGTTTTCATAAGATCTTTGGATTTGTTAATGTGTCCATTTTTACTTCATATTACTCACAGGTGAAAAGCATTTGTAATTTCTTAAATCTTTAGACTAAGAAACTTACTCTGTATATTTCAACCAAAGTGAACCAACTTGAGTGGTCGGTTGAGTTAGCCGACTGAAGTGAGCCGACTTGGTCGAAGAGGTCAGCCGTCTTGGTCGAAGAGGTTAGCTGACTTGGTCAAAGAGGTTAGCCGACTTGGTCGAAGAAGTCAGTCGACCTAGTCGAAGTGACAAGTGGTCGAGATAAAAACCGGTCGGCAAAACCGACAAGTAAGTCGAAGTAAATTTAGTCGAGTGGAAAAACCGACTAAAATTTATAAACTTGTCTAGTCGGGAGATAGACAAGTTTCACCCGACAAGTGAAAAAGAAAAAGTGGTCGGCGTGAAAAGTGAAAATTAAACTTTAATATCGACTAAGCCCTAAACTCAAGTTTAGTCGGCTTGGTTTTGGCTAACAGGTGAATGATCCATCCACCTGAGCATAAATTGTTTGACCCCTGTTGAGGGTGCATATGCCCCGGACTACATGTCAACAAAATTTATTAATAAATAATAATAAAAGATCAATTACTAATTAACAATTCTTTGAAAAGAGAACCCTAAAACACAATCTTTTAATAGACCTACAAAGTCGAGAGAACCTTTATATGTGTTGTGAACATTTGGCTCAGCATGCAAACACAACACAATTGTCAGGAGACGTTGGAGTTTGGATAAACCATGACATTGGGCCTACATGGATTTTGTATCTAAAGAACATTTTGACCTAAAGCTGGTGATTTCTTGAACATTACGGATTTCTCATCAACGGTCATTTCTTTAACGTTTGGGATTTCTTGAAGGATGCTACCCCGGGGATGAGGATTTATTGAAATTTGTAGCAAATGATTCAGTGAAGATGAGCATATGTCCAAGGCGAGCTCTGATTTATGAAAATTTACAGTGACAGTGCAAGTCGTCTTCATCCCAAGCGACCATCTCAGTTGCCCTTTTAACATGATTTTATTGCTACGACATCTCTGCAGGTGCTATCCATCCTTGACATATAAGTTTCAATCAATAAACAAGATATATAGGTCATCTTATATGGTATGTCGAATATGGAATGCTGATAAATGGGATCTCATAGCAACTTACCTGTAATCTTATCTCTCATCGATATGATGATGCAATCTTACATGATACAATATTCTCTTTTGAGTAATTGTGTAAATGTCATTCCCTCCCCTTCAAGCAGGCTTTATGAAGGCAGGAAATTGAAACAGGCTAAAGTGGGTAAGGAAAGAAAATAAAAAAAATCAACCAGGTTTCGGTCTTATCCAATTAATTCTTACCTGAAAGGAAAAAAGGTTCTTGAAATGTGTATGTTACTCTAGTCCACACTTGATAACCCATCTTTTGGCACATTAAGAAGAGCCACAAACTTGGTGGCGCTCAATCATGGCGCTCTTGATTGAGCATTGTATACATAGGCACTCATTGGTTCCTTCTTGGAGACGAATTCTATGATTAGAACCAGAAAGAGATGGAATTAAAATGAAAGAATGTTAAGCTACTTCCTTAATTCTTAGCTACTATACTGTTAATGCGACGAAATCAAGAAGGGCCGAACATTGCTAGCCATTTGTTGGTAAAAGCATCTGCAATATTTAAGCCCACATGATTGACAAAGAAGGGTTCGTTATCTGTCACCACAAATGATTACCCATGGAGGAGATTGGGGAGTCTTGTACCGGTCGGAATATGCATCAAATTTTCCAACAACAGCCTCCTGTTGGGAACGGTATCTCAAGTTGTTCGTAAAATCTTCACGACCCTTCAAGAAAATGGAATCGTCGCTGATCGTAAAGATTGTGAGGTTGTGTAGGCGCAAAATCTCTGGGGATTTGATGCGCAGGGCCAAAGCCAGGATGTTATATCCTTTATTTCTTAGCCTCAACTCTCAATCTTGGAGCATGAAGGGCATTATAATATTCATTGGATGATCAATACCAGGACTAGCTATCAATGCAGGAGCAATTGTTGGGGGTAGAGCATGCCAGACTTTGAGGCATGTAAAAATGATAGTAATGTTGTGGCCTAGAGGTTACTATTATAATCGTTTTATTATAATACAACCAGAAAGATATAAAAAGGTTCTTCATTACTTACAACCTGAAAGTTGTAAAAAGGTCCTCGCTCAGGGTTTTGGAGATGCAAGATTTGAAGAACTGAAGCAGTTGCTAAAGATCTGATAGTTGGAGATATAGAGCTCTGGAGATTGCTAAGAAGCTGAGGTGTCTGAAAGACCAATTAATAATTTGAGCTAGTGCTAAGATTCTTGCTCAGTTATACAACAACATATCATTGTAAACCAAAAGTACACCAAATGGATTTTCATACACGAAATGGATTTAGATGGGTTTCACCTAAACTTCTGGAATCTGTAGGTAAGAGTTTGTATAGAGTCTATGTAAGATTTGGTTCACCCCGCACGAGTCTGTACTTCTAACTACACCGTTTCAGTGACTGGCTTGAGTAAAATTTGTAAATGTAAATACTAGTATCTATTGTTGGATATCAGTGATGCATCGATACTCAGAAGAGGCATAAGAAGCTGTGGCAGGGGNGTTTCAGTGACTGGCTTGAGTAAAATTTGTAAATGTAAATACTAGTATCTATTGTTGGATATCAGTGATGCATCGATACTCAGAAGAGGCATAAGAAGCTGTGGCAGGTGCAATGCAGTGACACCTATAAGAAGTGGCAATGTTGTGTAGTCGCTATGCATGCATGTATGCCAAGTCAAGAATGGGAGACATGCTCAATTTTTGTTTTTGTTTACATTGCGAAGTCTATAATAGTTAAAACATTTAATGTTTTTGTTTAATGCTATAAAAAACTTTAGCATTACTTGAAAAGTTAGAAATTATATGATATCGGTCATATTATAACATAGGTTATAAGCTTGAAAAATCTGCTTTGCCTATCTTTGTCTTGGGATGAGGCCAAATAAGGGCAAGAAAATTTCTATTGGTTGATATAAAGGCTCAACTGTTATCATTCGTAAAGTCAAAGGTTGTCATTCATAAAGATAAAGGTTGAAAACAAGATCCTAAAACTTTGCTTAAAAATAAGATACATGCTTTGGTTGTTGTGCAAGTTTATATGAATGGTGGCAAGCCGATTGAAGGTAGGGACTACTAAGGGAATTAGACAAGGAGACCTCATGATCTACCATTAATCTTTTTTCTTGCTATGCTTTGCCATTAAATCGATTTGGAACTTTAAGGGTTACTAGAATTTCTATGTTTGTTGGATTGATAAAGGGTTGTGCCTACAATTTTTTTATGCTTATTATAATCCGGCAGCTAAAGGAATATGGCATTTTTCCAACCTATTCCAAATTCAGATAGGGAAAAAAAAGGAAAATGCAGGACAAAATAGACGGTACAGTTAGCTCATAGAGCCCAAAGAATCATTAGTAAATGGCTTTCCAAGGATTCTAAGTGCTAGTATTTAGGCATTGCACTTTGCAAACAAAGAAAATATACAGGGTGGGTGGTGCAGTTGGTTAGCACGTAGGTCTCATAGCTGCTTGAGTGATCTTGAGGTCAAGACTTCGAGCCTCTCTCACCCCAAATTTCGGTTTGTCATTTATACAGATTCAATATAGTTAAACCTTCCTCTACCCTCTATGTACAGATGTATGATGCTTTCATTTCTCCAACAGATCTGAATGTAAAAAGAAGTTGTGTAGTCCAGGCAAGTCTCATTTATTCAACAGAAGCCATCTTCAGATACATAGCAAGGTGGTTGTACATCCCATTGAACCTTACATCTAGTGCTTTAAACCTTCTCTACCCTCTCTATACGGATGTATGATGCTTGCATTTCTCCAATCTCATATCTTTCATATCAACACTTTGGATGTAAGAACCGTGATCTTTTTCTGAACAAACTGAAGATGGCAATGCATAAAGATAAGAAACCATGGTAGTTTGTTTCTGAGTTTTGCTATAGATGGACAGTTTCCAGTCAGATCTAATTGTAAAAAGAAGTTGTGTAGTCCTGGAAAGTCTCATTTATTCGATACAAGCCATCTTCCAATACACAACGAGGTGGTTGTACATCCCTTTGGGAAATTTGTAGCAGCACCCAAATGCTTCTAGTCACTAGTTCAATGGTGATAACCATTCTGGTCACTGGGTCAGTGGTGATAACCATACAAGACTGGCATCCAGCCAAGATGCAACTGAACTTGGAATGTAGTTTAACTTTGGTGTGAAAGCAGACCTTGATATCTTATTCAATAGATTTTAATTCACATTGACTGGTACGACAAGATCAATTCAGTTTCTTTCTGAGTTTTGCTATAGATGGATAGTTTCTAGTAAGATCTGAATGTAAAAAGAAGTTGTGTAGTCCTGGCAAGTGTCATTTATTCAATAGAAGCCATCTTCAGATACATAGCGAGGTGGTTGTACATCCCATTGAGAAATTTGTAGCAGCACCCAAATGCTTCTGGTCACTAGTTCAGTGGTGATAACCATTCTGGTCACTGGGTCAGTGGTGATAGCCATACAAGACTGACATCCAGCCAAGATGCAGTTGAACTTGGAATGTAGTTGAACTTTGGTTTGAAAGCAAACCTTGATATCTTATTCAATAGATTTTGATTCACATTGACTCGTACAACAAGATCAATTCAATTTATTTAGTTTGTTTTCAAACTATGATTGTGTTTTATTTAGTTAGTTCAAACTATGTCTCCATGATATCTTATTCAATAGCTTTTGATTCACATTGACTCGTACAGCAAGATCAATTCAATTTATTTAGTTTGTTTTCAAACTATGATTGTATTTTATTTAGTTAGTTCAAACTATGACTCCATTTTGTATGGAGAGAAGTGTAATTTATGCTCAAAGTGAAGTTGACAAATTAAGTAAATAATTTTTTTAATACCTACTGTATCTTAAATTTAGAAATATATCTAATTAATTATAATTAAAAAAATTAATGAAATTTGAATAATTGAATTATTATTAACATTATATATATATAAAGGATTTGACCATATACATACAAGGGATTTACATATTAAACTGGTGTAAAACTATTTAACTTTTCATCAATTTCTACACTGAAAAAGGTTTGCACTTTTAGGGATTTGATCCCTCACAATGCTTGGTAAATTAGGAATTGAAATAGGTATATATTGATTGTAGAAGACATCTATAACAAAATAAAATGAAGTTACAACTCTTAGATACTCATATTTATTATTGGAATACTTTTGAACATAATAGTCTAGTGCATTTTTCATTTGATGAAATCTGGTTAAAGTGGGTAAAAAACTTTAAGGTCTCAAAGAACAGTGTTTAAACTTGTTTAATTTGGGATTTTTGAAAGTATTTGAGAGCCCTAAATTCATTTATCCATTCAAAAGCAAAAGCATGATTTAAACAACACAAAATTTAAATTTTAATAAACAAATTACTAGTTGGATAAACAAAATCATAGAATGTTTAAATTTGTTCAGCATCATGTGCTCTAAGCCTTGTTAAAATATTGTAGTTAGTGCAACGCTTGCAAAATCCAAATTTCTGCACCAAAAGGATAGCAACTTTTGTTGATAATACACTTAGTAGAGTTGCAAACAAATTTGGCACCTCCTTCCATGTTCAAGTTCAACTGCTAATGAAATTTCAACTCTAATCCAACGAAAGTAATCAACTATGCTTCCTTCTACTCTTATGAAATCAACATTGTAAGGCGGATATCCGGCCTTGTCCAAAATTTGCTTTGGATTTTTTTAAAGAAGATACTAGAAAAGTGATTGTGAATTACAAAAAAAATATCGAAATTATAAAATAAATAAAAAATCAACACAACTTGCACATTTTCAAGCAATCCTGCTCTTAGAATAAAAACAAAACAAAACAAAAAATGAATAGGAAAGTGATTTACTATGTAAACAGAGCATCAACGGGCATAGTTAATATTCAAATCAAAACCTTCCGCGGAAAGATCCAACATAGTCATCAAACAGTTCCGATTTCATTGCACAGTATTGTAAAACAGTTCCACTAGTACTCTCTTTAACAACTGTCTTCCATTTGTACTCTCTTTAACAACTGGCTTCATGCAAATATCCTACAACGATACCAATCAGAGTATTCCCCTGAATTCATTTCACCATTTTCTACATTTCAAAGAATAACTACTTTTTCTTCTCTATTAGAATACTTGGAGTTGTATTATCTTTAGAATGGCAACCAAGATGAACTATATTATCTTCCGAAATAGGAATAGCCGAATAGTAGCCAAGATAAGTCGCTCCTTAAGAGAGTAGCCAAGTGGGCAATGTAAAAGAACTTGTATATTGCAAGTTCCTTTATAACGCCATCATCGTAGCACAAGTTTTGATTGACCAAAATAACTCAAGTTAATAATGGAAACTCGTTTTATGGGGTCCAATGGTTTTAGGAATACTAAATTTAGAACATAACTGAGGCCAATTACATCTAGTTTTAATTGAGCAAAATACATATTGAAACTTATTTTATGGGGTCTAATGGTTTTAGAGATGTTAATATTAGAACAGAAGGAAGGCCAATCTCATCTGCTCTTTTCCTCAGAATTTGATTGTTAAATGATAAGAGTAAATGACCTGAAAATTAGTGTCATTTCAAATAGGGTGTTTCCTCATCCAACCAGTGGATTATTTTTGCAAGAGAAATAGTAGCCGATATGAACAACAAATTCTGTATAAAAAGTTTCAAAGAACTTGTATATTGTAGCACAAGTTTTGATTCAAGTTTTGATTTAGCAAAGAACTTACATATCGTAGCATAAGTTTTGATTCAGCAAAATAGCTCAAGTTAGAGTTAGTAATTGAAATTGTTTTATGAGGTTTGGTTTTGGGAATATTATTTTTAGAAAACAAGCGAGATTGTTTTTTTTGTTTGTTTTCTTAATTTTAAATTATTAGAGTAAATGGCATGTTGAGGGGTCAACAACCATAACGGTGAGGAGGTAAGTTTACACCCTCCCTACTTGGGTTCAAATCCTCAATGAAACATTGGCTTGTTGTGATAAGGCTAGAAGGGTAGTTGCCCATAATCCTGATTTTGTTTTATGAAAACATTTCACAAATCTGACATTATGTATTTTTTTAGGGCATCACTTTCTAACTTTGAGTTATGTGCGTGTGCATTTAATAATGTTTTCTAGTTTTGAGTGGGGTGTATCCTTAGATTAGGTTTTTGAACTTGGAGAGCTATGAGTAGTCTAAAGGTTGGACGATTTGAACCTTTCCCGATGAGTTTTTCCATATGTTTTCGATGGAATTTGGTAGGAATTTTAAAGGAATTCCTAAAATCTTAAAGAACAATTGTTAAATGTACATAATTGTGATGCCCTAAGTGTATTTGAAGGCATCGAGTCCATTATGCATTCAAAAACACATTTTGACCACCACAAAATTTAGATTTGATAAAACAAAATTGTCAAATTTCAGCCAAAAACCATTGAAAAGTCCAAATCATCGAGATTTTAGAAAACTCCCTATGTAAGTATATAAGAAGGATGTTTGCTTAATTAATAAAATTGAGCCTTTTTTTAATCTACTATAATTTCTAGGTTTTCTTCTTCTCATGTTTCTATCTTTTCTTTAGGTCATCTACAGCAATTTTGTCTTAACGCTATCTATGATTTGTTTAGCATGCAAGTTGTTTCTTATCATCTAGTATGAAAGCAATAAGATCTTAGCCTACTCCTTTTCACTCAGACATTAGGGTCTTTGGATGTTTCCCTCCCACCCTACACACACTCATCCTCTTTCTTGGCATAGATGTCTTGGGGTTTTGGGTTATTTGAGGTCCATCCTCTGACCCTTCTACCTTCTTTAGTTGGTTCTCTTTGTCACTGGATCCAGCCAATGGAATATTATTAACCACACTTCTTATTTTGGTTCTTTAGACTCGGGGTTTATCCAGATCCAATCATTCTTAAGGTTTTCTAGAGGCTGCCCTCCATCCCAACCCTCTTTTTAAGTGTCATACTACCATTGTTGGGGTTTCTAGAGGTTGTCCACCCCAATCCTTGTCATTGGTGTTGCATCACCATTTTTGGGGTTTATAAGAGGCTTCCCTCCCACGCTAGGCCTTTTCTAAGGTCACAACACCCTCTGTAACTCTCAAAATTTATTTCTTGATGACAACCCTAACAAAATTCATAACCTAGCTAGGGTTTCACATGCACCTCTCTTCAACTTCTTCACAACATGTCTCTCTCTCTCAATGGATCCTCACAACACTCAGTGCTTTAGGGATGCAAAGCCTAGTACAATAATTGGCCAGTGCTCTCACTAAAGCCCTCGGGTTAAAACCTAGGGCTTCCACTTCCACCTTCTAGCCAAGGAAACTGTTTTAGGTTGAATCGTCGCTCATGGGTGAAATAATAGTTTTAAATTTTGAAGGGGCGAATTTTTATATAGAAATGTTCTAAATATTTGAAAATAGTTTGTCCTAATTTTTTTTTTAATATGTAAACTCTTTCGCTCGTCAAAGTATAAAGGAAATTTATGGAACAAATTTTCACCCTCAGAATTCGAGAATTCATGATGGATCCTCCATTGTCGCCCCAATTCATTGGAATCAATATTTGTCAAGAGTAGTTCGTCCAACATTTCATTAAAAAAGATTAAAAATAACATTTATTTGGTTAATAATGGGTTTACTATTTGTGGTTTATGGGCCCATGGTTTTGGGTGTCCCATGGTATTGCATGTGATAAATCTTATTTAAAGACTTGAGGAACTACATGGTATTTAGAAGATCCAATTTCCATGGAAAAACTTTCTTTCAATTTCCATACTAAGAATATTTTTATATTATATTATTAAAAATAGTTACCAATCCAATATTTTACTTTCCATTTGATTACTCAATAAATTCATTTTAGCTATTTAATTTATATCTTAAAACTTCAATTGCATTGAAGTCATATGCCATTGCAAGTAAAGAATAAATCATAATGTGTACTCCATATAATCACAATAATTTTAGAGATAGGATTGAAATAATCATTATGATTATTTTTTGAAGTGTTTTATTGTTTTAATTAAAAGGGCTCACAACACATTACATTCAATTCTACTTATGAACATTTTATTTTTCCATATAATGTGCTTTTCTATTTTCAATTCAATAATTTTTTTGTTAATCCAAATTATATTTACTATTTTTAAATTATGTAAAAACTTCTTTACTGATTGGATTTGATGACACTAAATAGTTGGTCAATAAAATTTGGTTCATATAAATATTATTATAAAATGGATTTAAATTGATTTTAGATATTTTGTAACAGAGAATATTTTTTATTTTTAAATATATCTATTAATATTAATGTAATGAATTAGAATATTTTATATGGTGTTCCATGTGATTTGGAGGAATTAAAATGATATAAATATTTATATTTTAATATAAAAAACTTTAATATATTTATTTCAAATATAATTGTCGATTTGATTGAATGGTTTCTATATATGATATTTTCAATTTAAAAACTTATCGTCAAGATTTTACTTTGAATTTTCCTAGTTACCAAGAGGATTTGCCCAATTATTATACGTATAAATTTATGGAGGGTTCTTAAAATTTTCTCTACTTCTAGCCAGAAACCAAAATTTCATTATTTAAATATGGTGGACAAATGCAAGGACGTGTTTTGGATTCCTCTATTCATAGCCTCATTTCCTACTTCCAAATCTACCCAGCTATGGATGAAAAGAAATACCTCCTTGTCGACAACCATTTAAAAGGACTTTCTCAAGCTTGGTGGCAATGTCACCAAAATTCTATCGATGTATACATGGATCTAAATAAAGAATATGCTTCCTGCATCACTATATGGGATGCTTTGTGCCAAGCTTTTAGAAGTAATTTTAATCCTCCAAGTTATTTATCTAACGTAATGTATAGGTAGTTGCAATTGTGTCAATCTCCAAGGAAATTGTCCAACAATTTATTGAAGTATTTACTAAGCTTCACCTCGAACTTAAGATCAAACATATGGAATACGTAATTGTGCTCAACTTCAATTGTGACTTCCTTACTATTTTTCATAACAAGTAGCTTTGTTTGAGAGAAGCACTCTAAACCAAACCTTTCTCCATTCCCTAGCCACAACATGCAAAATTGATAAGAATACTAGATTTACACTCTTTTGCAAGCTTATTCCTAACCCTAACACTAATTGCATCCTTAATACATTCCCTTCCCCAAACCCTCATCCATCTCCAACACATAGTTCACCTATCCTTGTCCTAATTCTTCTTGTCCTCCACAATGGTGCTACTATCATGAGACCCAAACACATGATGTTGTCGAATGCAAATTATCACAACAACAAGCCTCATCCAAAATCTTCTATTTTGATCGGAAAACTAGTCACTTTGTCACAAACCCTTCCTCTCTTGAACTTTCTCCTCTTAAAATTTTTTCCCTTCCCAATCCTATTACCATTGACCCCTCTTGTTATTGTTGATGACAATGTCAATTCTCCCATAGCAGCAACATGTTGTTTTACTCACAACTGTCGAATAAAGAACCGATTAGCCACCATGATCCTTGACAATAGAAGTCAAAAGAACCTCATCTCTCATACCTTTGTCAATCACCTAAAACCTTCTTTTATTCATTGCCCCTTACCTTATTAGCTAGGATGGGTCCAATGAGATGGCCCTCATCTTATATTTAACAAATGTTGTGTTGTAACTTTTCTATTGGATCCTTTTGGGACACCATAGATTGTGATGTCTCTCCCCTCGATTGCTATGGCTTACTCCTTGGAATATTGTTTCAATAGCAACACACTTCCATGTACAATGCCAACAACAATACTTATCATCTCTTTAAATATGGAAAAATCTTATGTTTACCTCTATTTCCATTCCTTTACCCAACCCTTCTACCTCTCAACAAGTTAGTCTACACAAACATCTCTCTCTCTCTCTCTCTCTCTCTCTCTCTCTAGTGAGTTTCTATCCAATCATTACCCCAAAACCATTCTCAGATGTTCCTTCCATGCTCAAGCAACATACAAACCCCTAAGCCACACTGCATGTAACATCCCCATCCATCATTCTGACTATAGAAGCGGGTAAATACGAATTTCAAGTTTGGAAATTTTGACCATGGGCCATTACTTGAACTCATAAGTAAGAAATGCATGTGTAGGTTCATAAATGTAAATCAAAATGGAATTAAAAACCATATCCAAGCACACAGCATGCATAAACAATCATATTTATCACAGGAAATAAATAAATTATTTTTCACATTCATAGACAAAGAGAATGCTTATCTTTAAATAGAGAAGATCCAAGAAACTCCTCGTGTAAGAGT
The DNA here is from genome assembly GCA_001517045.1 of Pseudotsuga menziesii. Taxonomy (NCBI): domain Eukaryota; kingdom Viridiplantae; phylum Streptophyta; class Pinopsida; order Pinales; family Pinaceae; genus Pseudotsuga; species Pseudotsuga menziesii. The sequence continues at coordinate 12,265 of LPNX010979067.1, read as the reverse complement.
GATTTTCCACCCAACTATAGGTACCATCTACAGATACCACTCCCAAGTTAGGCTATGATGCCACCAAGGCGAAGAAAACACCTACATACTTCTCTCTCTCAACCCAATAACCATTTGTTCTCATGCTTAGCCAAACTGCTCACCACTGAGCAATTGTAGGGATTTCACTCAACCATCCTTATAGCCATGGCACTCTTTCTACTACCTCACACAGCACAAGGAAGGAATGTACTTCAATGCTCCACAATTACCTCAAGAAATCCAACCCTTACAGTGCTTACTAGTGTGTGTAAAAAGAGTCCAACATGTTGTATGTTGTTGGAGAACCTTCTATAATGTTAATCCATGGATTTTCAAGCATTCAAGAGTAGCAAATACCCAATTGGTAAATGTTTCTATCTTTCTATCACATGCCCCAATTTTGCAAAAACAATTTTATATTATTTGAGGAACAATATGTTAAATTTTATGCTAAGTTGTAATTGATGATCCAGTGGGGTCAAGGATATTTAATGTAAATTCTGAATATTTTATTTATAAATAAATAAAGGAGGAGACAACATCTTAGGAGAGTTGTTAAAAGAGTTTTTACTGGTCAAATTGGTGGAGGATACTGGGCGGAGAGCAAACTGACATGTGGCAGCATCCTCAAACCACTTCCAACTATTGCAGGTGGCAACCTCCCTACATTTCTGGTCATGATTCCGCAAGAAAGTGGAATCAGAGAAGGTGGCTCAATTAATGAAAACTAACCCAAAAGACCTGGGAAATCTTTATAAAAATTCCCATTGAAGAGAGTTGAGGCTGGGTGAATGAATCTACTTCAGAGAAATTCAATGGAAGGGAAATTGGAAAGTGTTTGAGGGGATAACTGCTGATTGATCTAGTTGCATCTTTTAAGCTAAAGATCATATTGCTGAGAGAAGAGTGTTTTACTAAGGTATTGAACTAGTAAGTTGACAGAGAGTTCTACTATTTGCATTCTCCACCAGTTCTCAACCAAGAAGACCAGGAACAAGCTTGAGGGTCCTGAGGAAGCGTTGTTTGAGCGCTCTCCAGGAGTTTGGTAGGGAGGAACGGCCTCCTAAAGCTATTGTCATATTGTCCTCAACAGGTTCTATGTTATTTATTTTACTGTCTTAGTTAAATAAATCTTAGTTAGATGTTACATGAATGCAATTCGTTAAAGAAATAGTAATATACTTTAGTACCACAGTATTAGTATACTGTTTAGAAATATATGTTTACAGAAAACAATAACTATTATTCCAGAAATTATTTTTACAAGTTGATAACTAAACAGTTCTGGAAGATATTAACTTAATCTTAAACTATTATTATTAAAAACCAGATTAGGGTTTTTCTTATAAACCCTTAATTATGTAAAATAAACAGAGTTCAGGGTTAATAATCTTTTATCTACAGAGCTCTAAATAATTCTAAATTATAAAGAAAATAAATGTATTTATAAGTAATAAACGAAATAACTAAGACTTATATACATTCATGCTTTTAAAAATAATAAAAACTAGACAGGTAATTACATGTGAAAAGTTAAGGGTCGAAACCCTTTCGAAATAACCATTCAAATAAAAGTTAATCTACATCCAGTTATATTACTAACTGAGATTTAAGATAATAAGAAAACTTTAACTAAGCATTAGACTGATTTCAATCTTATCTTTAATACTTTACAATGTATTTATAAACCTGCTTAATTGAAATACTTCATTAACAAATTAATGAAACAACATTGTACCTGTAATAGCGAAAATGAAACAAATAGGAAATCATGCTCAAATAATAATTTATTTACGAATGCAGTTACATAAGGGTTTCATTACCATTAAACCCTAACCATTATATTCCGGACTGATAATATAAAACATATAAATTTATACTATGACTGTTCCACAGTTTTCATATTAACACTAATTAATTATAAAAGATATCTTTAACATTAGATTTACTTCATGGACAGTCGAAGAAGAAGAACCTATCTTACAGTATTATCATTTAAAATAAAATAGAGTAGTCGAAACAGGAGTCATTTTAAAACCATGAGTACAGGAAAACCCTTATATCTCAAAAATCAAAGTATGATATTATCTAGCCATAAGGCTGTATTCATTTTTACAAACCAAGAAAAACTACATACAAGTCACGGCTAAAAGAGCCGGAGCTACCCAGTATCACGCAAGGGTTTTAACAACAAAACTAAGTAATAACATAAACTAAGCATCTAAACATTGGAGTAACCGAAGCCATGCTTCTTTTGAAGCTGTAACTCCTTTCCAATAACCTTTGCAAGTAGGGAGAAGCCACGACAAATCGGGGCTTACCCGTTATGGCCATGGAGATAACCAGTGTTGGGGAGGTTTCTTTCAATCTCGAAGCCATAACTGTAACCTGCAAAACAAGACCGAAAGCTTGAGTTAAATGTTGTATTCCTTATACTAAAACTGTAACTGAAAATTAATAATAATAGTAGGGTAAAAACTTTTACCTGTAAGTATGAAGTCTGGAGCCGAGGAGAAGACTGAACCGGCTTGAGAAACTACACCCTGAAGAAAACAAAACCCTTGTGCTAACGTGTGACAGAGGAAGCGAGGTTCACATTCCAGACTCTCACCAATGATGGAGGAAGTCATGAGCAAAGGCAAGGTAATGCCATGGACAGAACTCGAAACTACTGATAGAGAAACCCACTCTCACGGCGTTACAGTACACTCTAAAAAAGAAACCAAGAAACAAACTGTGAATTCCTTAACTCTTGCTTAAACATTACAGCACTACACTACACCCCAAATGGAGTTGTCAAATGTGAACCAACGAGCCTCTCAAGGCCACGAATAATCCCAACAGCACAGAGCCAAACCCTCGAAGAATAATGAAGAGGATAGGGTTTCCATGCGAGTTTTTAAATTGACCAGTGCATGGTGGAGACTCATCCACGTGCCCATAGATAATTTTTAATAAAAAGTGGGTCGATCCATATAGTTAACCTGCACTGTCGGGTGAGCACAAATTATTTACCAATCATTTATATTATAACTAATGAAACTAATGATAATGTTTTGGTATCGTATCTTTGTCATGGAGGATAACATTGCAATCAGCCTTTCGGTGAAATCATATATTCAATACAACAAATAGTATGGTTTTATAATAAATCATTTCTTATCATTGCTTTTCGATAACACTATAATCATTCAATTGTGAAAGTGTAAGTGTAAATTGTTATCATTTGCATTTGATAACATTAAGATCTATCTTTTGTAAAAGTATATATGTGGAGATCAATATTGGAGTTATTCCTTTGACCTTTAGTCAATATCACTCCTAATGAATCTTCATACAAACCTTGTATTAAAAGCATAATGCTATGTCTAGAGTTAGTGTTATGTAAAATCAAAACTGGTAAGGTCGTTATCTTTAGTTCAACTTTATATAATTAAATGTTAGGTAGTATTTCTACACTAGCATAACTCTTACAAATGCTTAAATTCAACAGTATTACGACTGGAAGACTTCTTGGAAGTTAGTGTTCTTTTGGTTTCCATAAAGAACCAAACTCTTAATAAATCAATCCAATATATTTTAGACTACACTTAGTAATTACAAGGTAGTAAGGCTATCTAGGGTTAAAGGTAAAATCACTTAGTAATTTTATTAAGTGATATGGTAATGTAAATTTTACTACAATACTTGTGACATGGTGAAACTTAGGAAATCGAAATTATAGCTTGAGGACTAGGAGTGCAAGTAGACAATTACAACTGTTTTTAAATAAACAGGCTGATAATCTTCACTACTAGAGCTGAATTAAAAGTAGACCTATGTGATCAATTGTAAACTTATTCTTTGAAGGTCTTAGAATGTATACTCAAGCTTATAAAGCAGCACATTGAACATTAGACATAGCAATAGCAGTAAGTTCATGCTTCAGTCAAAGTGTTTCTATACTAAATCATGAGCCCTATGCTCATCAGTAAAACTTATGAGTAATTGGGCATATAATATATATAAAAAAAGAAAACTTAAGTAGAACTCATGCTGGTAAAAGTCACTAGTATATTACGGACAATGGTCTTTACAACTAACTTAATATAGTGTCATAGATTCAAAAACAACAAAAGAAGTACTTTACCTCATCGTAGCCTTGCTTTCTATTAATCAAATTATGCTCTAGCATTTTTTATTATGCTAAAGAAGTACTTCTTGATTTAACGCAAAAAAAAACTCCTATTGGTTCAAAAAATTTACCTGCTAAACCTATAAGAACCAGAAATCTAGTTGAGTTAGCAATTGCTAAGTAAGCCCCAGTTTAAAACATAGCTTCTCACCTACTTGACAAAAGAAAATCATCAGTACAGCTAGGAGTAACTGAAGGTAGGTCATTTACATAAAATATCAAAATTAAATGGCATTAGTTTTTTTTTTGTCGAAATTAATCACTACATATTGTTAATTGTTCCATTTTTCCACTAGCTGCTAGTAGTTATTAAACTGCGACTTTAGACATTTTATGTTACATTAAAAATTTTAAATTTTGTGAAAATTTGGGGTTATGACATGTGGCATCAGAGCACAAGGTTCAAACACTAGGCCTTGATGAAGCTGAACTTGCTTATATGAAACAGTGTATTAAATCATTTTGCTGATATTGTTTTCTTTTAATGTTATTCAACAGAGAAATTTGTTTCTGAGTTTAACAACATGTATGGAAAGACTGGAGGAATATGCGGAAGATGAATCTCCCTTTATTGAACAAGAAAACTTACAAAGAGAACTTATACCAGAAGACATAACCAATAATTCCTTAGAACGTTTACAAACAGTTAAACAATTAAAATATGAAATGGAATCTGTTAAAAAAAATGAGAAGATTCTGAGAGCTCAGGAGGAGCTGAATCAGATCCTAACAGAAAGATTTCAAACTGAGGGAAGGGGTAAAAGAGCTGATTCAGAAGATATAAGTTACCAACATAAGCATAAAAATATTAAACATGCTAAAAATGAAAGCAATTCATCTTCCGAAGTGTTTGGTGATCAACGTAATTTTCATTCTACTGGTGATAGTAGTAAGGATAACCATTATACCAGAAAGAGAAAATAGAAACCATATGAAGAAATTTATGGAGAGTTTAAAAAGAGCAAACCGCCAACCTTTAATGGGGAAACTGAGAAGGGGGAGGAAGCAGAATCTTGGTTATCTGGGATGAAGAAGTACTTCCATATTTACAACTATTCTAACCAATTAAAGGCTAGAATGGCTATCTATAATCTTTTAGGAAAAGCTGATATATGGTGGCAAGATTTAAAGAGAGTGAAAGGAATAAAAGAGAAGAACATAAACTGGAGTACCTTCAAGAAGTACTTTAAAAAGAAATTTTTATCTGAACAGTACTATGAAGAAAGAGCTAAAGAATTCTATGAGCTTAAACTAGGTACAATAACTATGAAAGATTTGAATAGTAAGTTTTTAAGTCTGCTTAGGTATGTGCCATACCTTGTAGATCAAAAACCAAAGGTACAGCAGTTTCTCAGCTATCTACCTTATCACATAAAGAATATGATTGAGTATGACAATCCAAAAACTCTAGAAGAAGCTATGAGGAAAGTCAATTTCTGTTATGAACAGAATAGGAAAAAGGAGAGTATGGCCAATTGGAAGGCCAAAAAGAATAATTATTATGATCAGAAGAAGAAGGAGTTTGTGCCCAATCAGAATTCTAAAAATAATAAGGCTAGAAATTTTCCTAACAAGAATTTCCAAGGGAATAAGAATAATTCACCAAACAATCAGAACAATCAAAAGAGTAAAGAGTCTGCTAATAATCATGGTAATTACATGAAAAAACTTTGAACGAAAAGAACCCATAAAGTGCTAGGAGTGTAATGGCCCACATTATGCCTCAGTCTGTCCTAATCGAAAAAAGACTGTCAATAATATCCATACATTATAGGAGGAGATGACTGTTGGAGATTTAGCGACGACTATGCCTAGGATCAATGCAGCCCTGGAGAATCGGCAAGTAGACTATGAAACTTCCATGGTGGAAGTAGAAGGTAAGATAAACCAAACACCCATAGCTATTTCAATTGATCCAGGAGCTAGTCTAAGTTATATTTCACCTAAATTGGTATAAAAATGTAAGCTTTCTATTGATAAGTTTGAAAGTTCTTGGTTGGTTCAGTTAGCCAATGGTGCAAAAAGGAAGGTAACTTGTTTTGTAAAGAACTGTGCAGTAGTTATGGATCAGTTTGAAACTTTTGTGAAGCTTAGTGTACTACCTCTGGGTTCTTATGACATACTAATCAGTATGGATTGGTTAGAGAAACATAGGGTGATCTTAAACTGTTATGATAAAACCTTTACTAGTATAAATAAAGATGGAAAACCAATAAGCGTAAAAGGAATCCCTAGAAAAACAACTGTAAGGTAGATTTCTGCTCTGCAGCTTAAGAGAGCTGTTAGGAAAGGTTGTAAGGCTTATACAGTAATGGTAACTAATGAGAAAAATCTAAATAATACAGATAAATTAAAGTTGGAGGATATACCAGTTTTAAAAGAGTATGCAGATGTATTTCTAGAATAAATTTCATGACTACCTCCAAAAAGGGAACTAGATTTTACCATTGAACTGGTACCTGGTGTAGTACCCAACTCAAAGGCCCCTTATCGGATGAACATACTTGAACTTAATGAACTTAAATCACAATTAAAAGAACTTATTGACAAAAAGTATATTCGACCCAGTGTGTCTCCCTGGGGGGCACCTGTCATCTTCATTAAGAAAAAGGACGAAACTCTACGACTTTGTATAGATTACCATCAGTTGAATAAGATGACTATTAAATATAGATACTCGTTGCCTTGCATAGATTATCTATTTGATCAACTACGCGGAGCCACTGTGTTTTCGAAAATTGATTTAAGGTCGAGGTATCACCAAGTTAGAATTAAAGATGAGGACATCTTTAAAACAACTTTTAGGACTCGATATGGCCATTACGAGTTTGTCATCGTGCCATTCGGGCTAACTAATGCTCCAGCTATTTTTATGTGTCTAATGAATAATGTAATGCATAAATATCTAGACAAGTTTATGGTCATGTTTATCGACGACATCCTAATCTATTCAAAATCTAAAGAAGAACATAAGGAAAATTTAAAAATTGTTTTGCAGCAGTTACGAGATCATCAACTCTTTGCAAAGTTTAGTAAATGCCACTTCTTTAAGGATAAAATCCAGTACTTAGGCCATGTGGTCACTAAGGAAGGAATTTTGGTGGATCCCGAAAAGATAAAAGTGATTGAAGATTGACCAGTTCCTAAATATGTAACTGATGTTCGATATTTCATGGGAATTACCTGGTATTACTGGAGGTTCATTGAAGGGTTTTCAAAAATTGCAAATCCGATAACCTCTTTGCAGAAGAAGGGAAAGAAATTTGATTGGAATCAGAAGTGCGATGATAGTTTTAAAAAGTTAAAAACTGTATTAATCAACACACCTATTTTAAGAATAACTGATCCAAATAAATATTTTGTAGTGTGTACGGACACTTGCAATGATGCTTTAGGCGGAGTATTGACTCAAGAAGGGCATGTTATCGCTTATGAGTCTAGGAAATTAAAAATTCATGAAAATAATTATGCAACTTATGATTTGGAATTAGTTGTTGTCATACATGCTCTAAAGATGTGGCGTCATCATTTAATTGGAAGAAAAATTATTCTAATGATAGATAATAAAGGACTGAAATATCTATTAGATCAACCTAACTTAAATGCTAGACAAGCTAGGTGGCTAGCTTTTCTAAGTGAGTATGATTTCGAAATTCATCACATTAAAGGGAAAGAAAATAAAGTTGCTGATGTATTAAGTAGAAATGCAAGGCTGAACTTTACAGCAGTTATCAGCACTTATACAACAGATCTGGAAAAACAGCTTAAAGCAGGAATAGAACAAGATGAAATTTACCAAAAATTACAAGCAAAAACGAAAGAAAATCCAACAGAAAGTTTAAGCAAAGGGTACAGCTTGAATGAAAAATGATTTTAACTGTATAAATACAGAATGTATGTACCTAATGTGCCTAAAGTTAAGTTATTATTTTAGATGAAATCCATAAAACTCCATACTCAAGCCATCCAGGTTATCAGAAGACTATAACTATGTTAAGAAAAGAATATTTTTGGCCAAACATGAAGACTGAATTGGCAGATTATATCGCTAGATGTTTTGAATGTCAGCAAGTAAAAACTGAACATCAACATCCAGCTGGATTACTTCGGCCATTGCCCATTCCTAGCTGGAAACGGGAGATAATTAGTCTTGATTTTGTTACTGGACTACCTAAAAATCAGAATTTAAATGATTATATAATGGTAGTAGTTGATAAATTGAGTAAATCAGCCCATTTTATACCTGTAAAAACTACGTATAAAGTTGCAAACATAGCTGATATCTTTTTAAAGCAAATTTTCCGACTGCATGGGATACTGAAAGTTATAATCTCAGATCGAGACCCTAAATTTACAGGTAACTTTTGGAAATCTTTGTTTAAAGGATTAAATACTACACTAAATTTTAGTACTTTGTTTCATCCTCAAACTGATGGACAGACCAAAAGAGTAAACCAAGTACTGGAAGATTTACTAATAATGTATGTAAAAGATCAACCAGGTAAATGGGAGGATTATTTGCACCTAGTGGAATTTGCTTATAATAATAATTATCAAGCTTCAACCAGATTTAGCCCTTTCGAAATCTTGTATGGAAGGAAGGTAACACTCCTATCTCTTAGAGTAATCTGGTGGACAGGTTAGTATTAGGTCCTGAATTATTGAAAGAAATGGAAGAAATTGTAAAGCAGGTACAAGGTAATCTAAAAATTGCGCAAGATCGACAGAAAAGTCAAGTAGGCCTTAAAAGAACTCCAAAAGAGTTTCAGGTAGGTGAACATGTGTTCATCAAGGTGAGACCCAAAAAGAGCTCTCTGAGGTTGGGTATTTGTGCAAAACTAGCACCTCATTACTGTGGTCCTTTTGAAATACTGTCCAAGATTGGACAGGTAGCTTATCGGTTAGCCTTACCACTGAATTTAAGAGTTCATAATGTTTTCACATTTCTGTATTAAAGAAATATGTTCATGATGCTACTCATGTTGTTAATTGGAATGATGTACAAATGGAACCAGAAGGAGATTTTCTCGTGGAACCGGATTGTATCCTCGAGCGGAGGGAGATCACACTTCGGAACCGCACCATTGGTTAGGTGAAGGCGCAATGGAAGCACCTTAGTCCAAAGGAAGCGACCTAGGAATTGGAAAGTCATATGCGGGATGCATATATAATTCTGTTCTAGGGGAATTCTAAGGACGATGAATAAATAACATCGAGGACGATGCTATAATTTAAGGGGGTGTGTATGTCACATGCCCCAATTTTGCAAAAACAATTTTATATTATTTGAGGAACAATATGTTAAATTTTATGCTAAGTTGTAATTGATGACCCAGTGGGGTCAAGGATATTTAATGTAAATTCTAAATATTTTATTTATAAATAAATAAAGGAGGAGACGACATCTTAGGAGAGTTGTTAAAAGAGTGTTTACTGGTCAAATTGGTGGAGGAGACTGGGTGGAGAGCAAACTGACATGTGGCAGCATCCTCAAACCACTTCCAACTATTGCAAGTGGCAACCTCCCTACATTTGTGGTCATGATTCCCCAAGAAAGTGGAATTAGACCAGGCGGCTCAATTAATGAAAACTGACCCAAAAGACCTAGGCAATCTTTATAAAAATTCCCATTGAAGAGAGTTGAGGCTGCTCATTCTAGAGAGGTGATCATTCATCACTAACAAAAACTGGATTTAGCGTCTCCTTTTGCATCTAGACCATCTTTCAGTGTATTTTTCTTCATTTTTTGGACAAAATGGCGCAATTTCACGGGTTGGTGCTATTTTAGGCCTTTTTTGCGTCTTTTTTCTAAATTTGGCACAAATTGCGGCGTAATTTGCACCTGGTTATGCGCTAGGTTTTGCATCAATTTTTGCGATAGGTTTTGAGCCTAGTTTTGCACCTAATTTTGCACCTAGTTTGTACATCTTCTGTTGTTGTGCCCCCTTTTACACCCATGTTTGCCTCAACTTTTACGCCCTTGTTTTCATCCACTTTTGCATCCTTTTTTACATCCACTTTTGCATCCACTTCTGCTACTTTTTTTGCATCCCTTCATGTTCCAAGTTTTGCATCAAATTTTACATCGTGTTTTGAGTCTATTTTTGCATCTCGTTTTGTTTCAACCATTTTTGCATCCACTTTTGCATACATTTTTTCATCCACTTTTGCACCCACATTTTCATCCCTTTTTGCATCCCATTTTGCATCCATGTTTACGTCTTTTTTTGCATCTACTATTGCATCCACTTTTGCATCTACTTTTGTCGCGTCCCAATTCACACCAATTTTTGCGCTTGCTTTTACACCCACTTTTGCTTCAACTTGTGCATCCATGTTTGCATCTTTTTTTGCATCCAATTTTACATCAGTTATTGCATCCCTTTATGCATCCATTTTTGCATCCACTTTTGCATCGGGTTTTGTGTTGCGTGTTACGACTACTTTTGCATCTAATTTTGCATGTACTTTTGTTGCATCCACTTTCGCATCCAATTTTGTATCCAATTTTACATCCATGGTTGTATCCACTTTTGTGCCAATTTTTTCATCATGTTTTGCTTCCATGATTGCATCATTTTTTGCATCCACTTTTGCATCACCTTTTGCATCCATTTTTGGTGCACCCCATTATGCACCCCCTTTTGCGCCTACTTTTGTTGCATCCATGTTTGCATCCTTTTTTGCATCCATGTTTTTATCCACTTTTGCATCCAGTTTTACACCCAGATGTTGAAGATGAAAATGAGGATAATGATTATGATATTGAGGATGGTTATGATGATGATGATAATGTTGTTGATAATGAGGAGAACGATGACAATGATGATGATGATGATGATGATGATGACGATGATGATGATGATGAAGATAATGGAAATGACGACATTACCGATGGTTATGATGGCAATGAAATGAATGATGATGATGGTGATGATGACAATGACAATGATGATGAATACAATGAGAATGATGATGTTGATCATCTTAAAAAATAACTTGTTATTTGTCATGCATAAATCGTGTGTGTCCTCCATGACCCTTTTCCACTAATCACATATTTTGGGTAGATGTTATTTCTTATGCCAAAGGTAATGATGAATAACTGATGAAAATGTCAATAATCATGATGATGATGATGTCAAGGCAATGGCGATGATGATGATGATGATCATCATTTCCATCATCGTCATCATCAAAAACATCATCATTGTCATTTTCATTGTCATCTAGTTCATCATCGTCATCATTTAAAGCATATGGGATATGTTTACCATTTAAAGCATGCATAACAAGTGGGATTATTCTAAAACACCCCACCAAAGTACAAATTTCAAACCACAAGGGAAACATAATATTGAAATTGTTCCAATTTTCTTTCTCCCAACAAAAGAAGTTGCATGTTATGACTCAGCAAGATCATATATACTTGCAAAATTCTCTAAAGTAAGGTCCTAAACAGAAAACAGAGATCTCAGTGCTGGGGCTGGACAATATCATAACAAAAAGGAAAAACCGCAATGAAATAAAAGAATACATGTGCAATAGAATATTCACACAAATGTTTGAGGCCTTCTAAAATATATTGATCAACATCTCTCAGAAGGTCTTGTGCAAAATTTGTTGTCATCTCTATTGTACCAATGTATATAAATCTGACACTAGTACCCCATCAGAATCATCAAACATTCTTGGATAAAACATATTTGAGTTCTAACATGTCATAATTTCTTTCATATTCAGCTTGAACTCTTTATAACATGAATGAATCCTTTGTTATTGCCAGAAGAAACACATAGAAGAAACCATAAGAATTACCTCATCATTAGTTCAAAGAATGCCCAGGTTATATTTGGAATTTCAATATATGATCTTTTTCATTAAATTGGAGGTACACTTCTTTCTTGAAACTCTATAGGACTCTTGATACATGATGTTTCCTTTATGTGCCCATTAAAAATTTCTATGTTTTTAATGTTTTCCTTCCTCAAGGCTTGTATCTATTTTCTTGCTATTTTTCATAATATTACACAAAGCTACAATTTTGGCATTGCCCTTTCTTTGGTTCCC
>LPNX010979032.1:156518-235962 GCA_001517045.1 Pseudotsuga menziesii | reverse complement strand
AATGAGATTAATGACCAAAATTTGCAAATAAAATGACCAATAATTGAGAGATACACGACCAAACAATGAAATACAAATGAGCAGAAAAATGACCAAAATTCGTATATCAATGACCAAAAATCAGTTTTGGTGGCTAATTTATGGTCTTTTATTACGCGACCAAATTTGGTCATATTCTAGCTTGTCATGTGATCATTAATTTGGTCACAAATGTGGTCATATATTTGGTCATTGATTCAAATATATGACCAAATTAATGACCAAATATATGACCAAATATATGACCAAATTAATGACCAACCGACAAGCTATAAATGACCAAAATAAAAATGACCAATTTTGGTCATGTAATAAAAGACCGCAAATTAGCCACCAGCGATCGCCAAACCAAAAGTGGTCATTGATATGCGGATTTTGGTCATTTTTTTGGTCACTAATCTCTCATTTTCCACTAGTGAATCCATCCTTCCTTGTGCTGCCTTCCTCCTCTTTCCTGACCGAAACCTCCTTCCTCTTCTTAAGAATCCAGTGTCCAACTCGCCTTCTGAGCTTCCTTGGAACCTTTCTTCTTACTACCTTCCATATTACTCCTAAATATTGCACAGAATATCCCCTTCACGGATTGCGTGATTCAATCGTTGAGTTGTAAAATACCCTTTTCATAAAGGATCATTTTAATCCATAGGTTTATAAACATAAGGTACCTTCCCCGAGGTCCTTGGAAAAAATGTCTCTCTGCCTCGCTATATGAGGTTATCGCTTCAATAGAGAAATTCATAACATATCCTTCTAATATGCTATCAATCCAAAAATCAATAGCTCTAGAAATATGGCTACTCACTTGTGCTACTTCTTGTGTCAATTGGTCGATTCAGTCAGTCACTCCTCTTCTCTGGAAGTCATCCTGCTGGGCTGCTAACTCCGATAACCATTATTGCAATATAAAGTGAAACTCCATGAAAAACATTTCACGGATACCTGAATATAGATATCATTGCAACTAGTTTCTAGGGCTCAACCATGAACCCTCACTTTCCTTCTACGTGAATATCAAAGTATTTGATTCCAGCCACTCCTTGACTTCACTCTTAGTCAGGTGCCACAAAATTTTCCTCAATTTGATCAATAGGGTCCTGAAAATAGGAACCATTTGTTGGCCACTTTTACTAACTCACGTGACCTAGGTTCTGCACATCCTGTCAACCCAACAAATACCTAAGATACCAGCCCGATAGAACAAGCCTTGTCGACAACACCTGCGAGGCAGGCATAGTCTCACCCGAGATATCTCTTTGATGCGTAATCGTCGAAACCATGTTTTCATGATTGTTGAGGGACTATAGTCCCTTGGTGCGCAACGAAAGAGCTCAACCAAGTCGCGAGAATGGATTCATTCCTGCCAAATTGTAGCACCCACCGTGCATATATTTTACTAACTACTAACAACATGACACAGATTCGACCTTGGTACTTTAAAAATGCCAGAATGTAAAAGAAAACTATGAGACAGGTGCAGCATACAGGCACACAATAGCACTTGCGCCATACACATAAACTAACACTCAGAGCAGTGCATAGTAACCTAATTATGCATTCAAGCTCTTATAGATAGGGCGTCATTCATTCAGTCATAACAAGAATTGCATCATAAGCATAAACAAACATAAACATAAAAATTCACAACACCAATCACCCATTCAAACACAAGAGATAACGTGGAAACCCATCTAGGAGAAACAACCAAGGTTCTCTTCATTTGGCATGAGAAAAGGATATAGCACCTTGCAGTCTGCGTGATGTAGACTGATCTTATGGTATGTCTTTATGGCTCAGAATTCTAGTTCTCATCCTCTTTGTCTTATTTATCCTAATCTACTGCTACCATATACAGATCTGCATGTGGCCTAAATTGACCTCTCTAGCATCTGCATAGCTCTAGCAGAGCTTCTCTTCTAGTACACTAACCCTGACTACATCCTGTAGACTTATGACTACTCTACTACTCATACCCCTCAGCTTCGCTCTGCTCTCTCAAATATCTCCCTTTTGTAACCCTTTACAAGCAACTATTGAAAATTCAACCTAAAAGATAATTATGAACAACCCTTTAACCATTGAATCCCTCCTATTTATACTATTTTACATGACCACATAGGGTCGACTACATACAGGTAGTTTGTTAACTATCACTATCAGCTGCCCCTCTAGCTATAGCTGTGGGGATCATGACTTGACACGAGGCACTAACAACCTTACTTACAGCATACTTCCACTTGTGTGGCATCTATCAACTTAAGACAACTTAAGCACCCACGATCACCTTATTGCTTTCAGTCATTATTCTGCACTTGTGCTACCATTTTATCCTACAACATCTTCCTTCCATGAAGTTTTCCCACTTCTGTGTAGGTGACATCTTTTGCACCTACTCTTTCTTCTGTGCATCTTTCCTCGTTCATGCAGTTTCCTTTGTTCGCGCAAGTTTTCTTGATTTTTCTTGTGTTGCGTACTAACTCTTGCACTTATTTCCCATGCACTTTCCCCAGGACCAACATGCATTGACATAAGTCATAATTGTGTTGGGATTCACTTTTTGAGATTCTATCATCATTTTATTGTTTATGTATGACCAATTTTTGATCTCATTCTATAATCTCCACCATGATGATTCCTGAACCTTTGCTTTATAAATGTTTTGCAGCCTCTATACTAGTGGGGTTATGGCTATTTATATCTCCTTCCTTTTATTTGCTGCAAATATTATCTTTTTGGTCACCATTTTGTCGCTAAATTGCTCTAATTCTTGCACAAGGATCTTGGTATCTGGAGTTTGATAGCTCTCTCTTTCTAGTTCTTCATAGAATGAGGTGAAGTATTCATATGATGTGGTATTTATAGGTGGAGCAGGTGATGATTAGGTCGATGAAGATATTAATGGAGGATATGATTGTGAAGGATGTTCTGTTTAGGGTTCTTTTAATGCATGATGGTTTTGGTGCTCCTTCTGTTCGTGATCATGGTGATTTGATTGGACCGTTGGGCATTATTTTCCTCCATATGGATCATGGTTATGAGAATGTCCGTGGAATGGGAGGTTGTTGTCATGTTAATATCTTTGTTGTCGATGGCTATTTATTCAGAATGGTATTTTGTTACTTCCTTCCTGAGAGTTTATCCAAGTCCCTGTCATTTTGATTGTGTTGAATTGTTTCTTTTGTTGATTTTATATTTTTATGTTTTTTATATATATTTTTTTCCAGTTTTTAATAACAACTATGAAACCATTTTTTTTAAGATTTTCAGTTTTTGTACAAGCTTCCGAAATACTTTTCCTTGTAACATTCTCTGTCAGATTGATCTGTTGGCATTCATTTCTTCAAAAATATAAGGTCCCATCCACTCTGTATGCAAATTTTTAGGCTTACCTTTTACTCGACTGTTATACAACAATGCAAGGTCTCCAACTGACAAGTTTTTGTTCTTAATGTTTCGATTATGCCATGCTTTTTGTTGTTTCTTTTATATCTGTTGGTGTTGTATAGTGATTATTCGTTGTTCCTCTAACTTAGCTAGTTGCATTAGTCACTCTTTCTTATCCTCTTCGACATTAATATGTAATATGTCGGTGATTACTGGTGTGTGTTGTGAAAAATGTAGAGGAACAACTGCTTCCTACCCATAGACAACTCTAAATGGTGTCTGGTCTATGGATCAATTATATGTTGTTCTGTCTGCCCATATGACATCAAGAATTTTCTCATCCCAATCATCTTTATTTGTATTGCATATGTTGGTTAAGCCTCTTGTCAAAGTTTTGTTAAATGTTTCAATTGCACCATTAGACTGGGGATGGTAAGTAGTGCTCCTTCTATGTTCAATTTTGAAATGGTATGTTAAAGATGCAATAGTTTTATTTATAAAGTGTGACCCTTGTTCGCTAATTAAATCCAATGGACATCCAAATTCAGTAATAATAGTTTTGTATATAAATTTTGCGGCTACTTCACTACAACAAGTTTCGACATGTTTTTCCTCTTCCCATTTAGTAAAGTATTCGACTGTTGTTATAATATAGCACGCTCTTGACCTTCTAGAAAGTAATGGGAATGGTCCTATAAAATCTATCACCCACTTTTCAAATGTTAAACTTGGATTTACCGATAATAAAGGAATCTCCATGCTTGGTAGAGGTCTACCAAATCGTTGACAATGGTCACATTTATTGACAAATTTTCGTCAATCACAATATAATGTTAGCCACAATAATCTCGACTGTTGGATATTCTTAGTAGTCGTGTCAAACTAGAAATGTCCTCCAACTGGGACATAGTGTGCTTCATGCATTATGATCTCTATTTCATTCTATAGAACGCATTGACGAAGTACCTCATCTAATAAAAGTTTATAAAGGAACCTGTTTATTAGACTATAAGGTCCAACTTTCATTACTAATATTTTTTTTTTTGGCACTCATTCCTTCTGGTGCTTGTCCATTTTCTAAAAATTGAGCTACTTCTTCTAGTTTGGTAGGTACAGCTTCTATTCTAAATAGATTTGCATCTAGTATATCCTCTTTGACTCCTATTGGTTCCTCCCCCATGGTAATTCTTGACAAGTGGTCGGGTTCGACATTTAGCTTTCCCGGTCGAGCTATAACTTCAAACTCAGATTCTTGAAATAATAGAAACCAACAAAAAATTCGTCCATGATGTAGAGGATTATTTAATAGATATTTCAATGCTTGGTGATCGATGTAAAATATAAATGGGTTAGCTAATATATAGTATCTATATTTCTGAAGTGCAAAGACCATTTCTAATGCTTCCGTTCCTGTCATGGAATAATTACGTTCAGATTTGTTCAATTTTTTTCTACTATATACGATTGGATACTCCATTCCATCATCTCCTAGTCATGTCATTATTGCACCGATTGCTATGACGGATGCATCGATGTGTACATGAAATTTTACTTACCAATTAGGGAATCAGAGATCAGGTGCTTCAACTAATTTTTTCTTTAAACTGTCGAATGATGCATCGCATTCTTCAATCCATGCATACTCATGATCTTCTTTTAGTAACTTTTCTAAAGGATATGTCATGTTTGAGCAGTGAAAAATAAAGTTCCAGTAGTATCCTGTATGCACCAATAGTAATTTGACTTTTTTTGGGTTAAATGGAGGTTTCAAGTCGAGAATGATTTTGATTTTTGCAAAATCAACCTTGATGCCCTCTTTGCATACAATATGTCCTAGTAGAATTCATATAGGGGTTACAAATATACATTACTTTATGTTAAGTGATAGTTGAATTTGTCGGAATATTTCTAGAATTAACCTTATCCATTTGCAGTGATATTTTAACATGGAGTAAATCGTCCAATCATCGAAATATACAACCATTGTTTTATAGATGTATTTCTGGAATGTTTTAACTACTGTTCTTGATAATATAGTTGGTGCATTTTTTAGACCAAACGTCATGACTTTATAAGCGAATGATCCAAATTCACATATGAATGTTGTTTTATTTTGATCCTCCTTGGAAATTTGTACTTGATTATATCCTAAAAATCAATTTGTAAACGAGTAGCACTCATGTCCTACAACCTCATTGAGAATTTCATCTGCAAAAGGAGTTGGGAATGGGTCTATTAGGGTGACTTTGTTTATCTCACTAAAATCTACATAGATTCTCAATCTTGTCGGGTCATTCTTCTTTGTTTGTATGACGATTGGACTTTCCCATTCTGGCTGGTCAATAGGGTAGATAATTCCAGCTGCTAACATATTGTCTATTTCTTTTTTCACTATTTATTTATATTTATGAGCAAGTTTGTAAGGTCATTTATTTACAAGTCTTGCATTAGGTTTAATATCAATCTTCATTTCGCCCATATCTTGAACTAAACCTTTAAGTTCTTTATAATCCCATGCAAAGACATCGTAAAATTATTTAGTAGGTTGACTATTTCTACTGTCTGCTCCTCATTCCAGTAATCACCTATTTTCACCATTTTTTGTCTGTCATCATTATAAATATCCACTTCTTTTGTTTTAAGATTTTCTTCCATCCATTCTGACCTGCCTTGCTTTCATTAATTTGTTGACTTCCTTATTTGAATTGTGAGAATGATAATGAGAAGTATTATGTTGTCATCCCGTCAGGATCTTCTTTTTCAGTTGATTCAAACTTGAATATTGTTTTAATTGGTTTCGTCATTTCCAGATGGTCATATTTCCATTGAAATATTTTTCCACTTGTGTGCTCGGTTTCTAGTTGAAGTCTTGTTGACTGTGGCATTTTATTTGGCCGAATATTATGAAATGATGCTTTTGTTCAGCTATGAGTTTCTGTCGAACTATTATTAATAGTCAATTTTAGGAATGTTTTTATCTATTTTGTCACCTCAATCAGTTGGTTGTCTTCTGGTATGAACTAGAATTCCTTGGTGAAGTTTTATTTAAGCTCATTGCATAAGAACATTTATCCTCATGCTTCCTCAATATTCTACCACTTATTTGGTAAATCAGCAAATGTTGATGGAAATAGGTGTGGCCATATTTGCTCATATTTATAACCAAGTATTTTTCATTCTTTTTTACATATACTGATGTTTTTTTTGGGGTATTGTCCTTATGTAAATATTGGTATTTGTGTGTTATTTGTTAGCTTCTTTCCTCCAAACATTTCAATGAAGTATGTTGAAGGTGTCGACCACATTTGTAGTCTTGGTTAATGGGTATCCCTCCATCGATAAAGCTTTGATGTCGGTCATGTTCACCTATATTTTTGCATACTTGTTCAATATGATGTCGGTCCATGTTCACCTATATTTTTTCATACTTGCACTAAAGCAGGGTATTACCTAATTTTTCTTTCGAATGTTTTTGGTATTATGGACACGGAAAAACATTATCATGTCTTCTTTTTTGGAATGGCCTGAATGGTCTAGCATTCCCTCACTTGTAGTTCATATTTTTCCATTTCCCAATCGTATAATTCCATGTTTGAGTTATAATAAACTGAATCTGGGTTTCCCAAATGAAAATATCCATATATATTTGGTTCGACACAATATTCATTACTTCGTATTTGATATAACTATCGGACATTGAATTCTTTGTTTATGGGTTATGTGCATGGTTCACCTTCTGAAGAATGAATAGGAACAATTACCTTTTTCCCATTTCCCTTGAATTTTATTCTTTCAATTCCTTCATCTTTTGATCCCATGGTCGACCCTCTAAGGCTAGGAAGGAGTTGGACCCTTCCTTAGGGTGAATGATTTCAAAGTCGACTTTTGTGGTAATATCTTTTATAGTTGCGTCAATGTTTCTGCAAACACCAATACGTTCAATGAGTCAATTATCAACTAGTTTTAAATATATACATGATTCACTGATTCACGGTCTGCCTAGCTATTCCCATGTATCTCTTGTCATAATGTTTACTTGGGATCTGAAGCCTAATAACGACTTGTCGGACATGGTATCCTTCGATTTCTAAGTTGACAAGTGGGTTAGTGTCACTTTTGTATTTTTGGTTTAAACTGCAAAATGCTTTTATCTTGTTTATCTGTGCTATATTGTTTCTTTATATTGTATAATAAGGCAATAAATTTCACAACAAAGTTATCATTTTGTATTAGATTAATTAGTTAATGAGATATCTTTTATCGATTATCATCATTTTCTTCCTGTGTAGCTAATTTTTGGAAAATATTCGATGCATCGTTATCTAATTGCTTTTGTATTACAGGATTAGGGTAGTCATATTTGTTCTTTATCTTACTTATTGTAGGATTGTCATTGCCAATTGTTTTACCTTGTCTAGTGACTATTTGAAAATTCTTTGTACGAATAACATCACACTTTTGAACACTCGACAAGGCGTTAACATTCTTCTTTTTATTAATTTTTTCTAGCATGGTGGGACAATCCTCTAAAGAGTGATCGCCAACACCAAAGATGGTACAAAAATTGAGATCAGTTCGATCTTTGCATGGAATGTCAGCATGTCGATGTCCTTCGATCAAGCACATGTAGCACTGGATTGGTCACCATGGCTTGTTTTCCCAATTCCCAAAGAATTGGCCTCGACCTGCATATCCACCATGATGATTATTATCATACCAGCCCTCATACCTTCAGCCTCCATATCATTGATTATTTTGTTCATGCTGATCATTGCTATTCCTTGGAATGTTATCATTATTGTTCTATGCAACATCATTTGTTTGGTAGACTGCGTGGTAGTTCTGCCACTTCTTCAAATTTAGGTGACAGCTTTTTGTTACGTGGCTTTTGAATTCACATATTTCACACCAGGAATATTTTTCATTTTTCATATTGAACGAACAATATTTTTTTGCATGTATCCCGTGTTACTAGTAGATCTTGCAAAAACATTTTAATTGAATGAAGCATACATATTATCTACTAATTTCTTGTCAGCAGTTATCTTTAGTATGTCTAGCCATTGAGCATTTTGTACACCAAATGTCTTGGCCCTTGAATTTTAGAGCCCGTAGCGATTTTTTCATTATCTCCAATTGTTCCTCAATATGGTTATCAACAGGGTACACCAGGTAATCCTCATCTGTTTCGACTTGCAACTCCTTTGTAAGTGCATCTTCATATGAATTAAATGTGTCCAGTCTAATGTGCATCCAGATATTTTGTAAAATACCTGTAACAAACCATTGGATTAGTAACTTCTTGTCTATGTTATATTCCATTTGGTTGAGTAGGTATTTCAATATTTTTTCATATTCCCTGACAGTTTCTGTCGGTTTCTAGATTTTCGTTTTTAATTTATTTGCAGCAAGATGCTTTGCATTTGAAGTCTTGAAGAATGATAGAAAATGTTGCTTAATTTCTTCTTTCCTAGCATTCGACAATTTTTCAGTGTATGTCATATACCATGTAAGTTCCTGCTTTCGCAGAGCACCGATGAATTGCGCCATCTGTTGATCCTCATTTGTAACAACGTTCGCTTCCCAGGTTGACTCGTAGATGAACCAATGCCATTTGGGATATTCATCGCCCTCATAGAGAGCGATGTGTGCAGAGATGTGTTCCATGTCACTTGACTTCAGGAGGCGGTAGAGGGGGTGGTGGGATACACCTTGTAGCCCTAGTTTGTTCACAACTGTATTCGATGGAAATTTTGTTTCCGTCGAAGGTATTGTTTGTAGTTATTGGCTTGTTCTCGACAAGTTATCGATCTATGTCGACTCCTTCTGCTGATATCCAAGTGAATTGCTGTAATTGAGATATCCTTTCTTGCAAATTCGACCAGTATGTATTCTCTAAAGTTGTGATTGGATGGGGGGTTCTCCTTCATGTCCCGGGTAGAGTAGATGGATACTAAAGTTAGATGGGTATGAATGAAATGTAAACCAGTTTCCTTCCTCCAGTTGGTGAATTCCAAGATGGTTGACATCATTTTTTTCGTTGTTTAGTCGACTCCATATGCTGAACTTGCCAGCTCGTAGTCTAAGGTCTTCTTCGACAATGTCCTACACTTGGGAACTCTTGTTAGAATTTATCAGAGACTGAGGTATAATATTTTTGGGTATATTAATTTGGAGAGCTTCACGCTGCTCTATCCACATATTTTATTCCATTGATGACACTTCCTTATATACACCCTCTTCCTGTCAGTCATGACCCGAATCAGGCAGATTCTCCTCATGTTTGTCACTCCAGTGGTCATTCTTCTCTGGATCATGGTGGCCTGCTGTCTAAGTTATTCCCTTCTCTTATTCCTCTTATTTATTTCTATCTACTATAAATTTGAAGTTCTTTTGTGAGTCATTGTTTGAATTGTTTGCTTATTTTCCTGACTTTTAATTATTGGAAGTGGTGTCTTCACAGGCGACTATAATTCCTCTACTCTACCCCAAAACATGACCAGATTCCCCCCCATTGGGGACCCAACTCTTTAGAAAGCCTAGGTGGATCCATTTATTTTATCAGAAATTACTCCCACTCCCTTTCTGCAATAATTTTTTCCCACTCTTTTTTCTTTTCTACCAAGTTAGTGTTGGATGGCAGTTCTATTAATAATGGACGAGGTTCGACAATATGTCTTGCACCCTTGTCGATTAGGAATTTGAACAAAAGATTCGGTAGAGAACAAAGAAATTGTTCGGTGACGTATTTATAGAACCGCTCTAGGATGATTTCAATAGAGACCCTTTCTTCCACAGTATGTTCTTCACAAAACTCATCTACGATTCTTTCGAACCACTATGACAAATTTGTACATCCACCCATCATCAGTTTCTAGAGTAACTCATTGTCTCTAGCTTCTATCGGCTTTTTCATCTAGTAACGTCTTTAGATATTGTGGTATGAACTCAAAAAACATCTCATGTGTCTTAGAGAATAACTTCTCCTTGGCTTGTGCAATGGTTAGTCTATTTATCCTAGTGTAATTTTGCAAATAGTTCACAATTTTTATGCTCCCACCAGTTCCTAATATCATGCTTTGAGATCATCTGGTCATAGTCATTTCATCCATATATGTACTATCGAAAATGGAACCAAAGTTGTAATCAATTAGATTGCAGGGTTACCAGTAATACACATAAAGAATCATATAAACAGAACAGATGCAAGAGACATGAATGGTGTATAGAATAACATATTTATATTACACAATACACATGTGGGTTCATATAATAAACCAAATTGAGTTCTTATCTTGCTCAAGATCTTATATATACATTTTACAAAATAGTTGTAGTAACTACCTATCAGTTTACCCAACTGACATGACCGGTAAGGTTGACCTAATCTATAATTAGTTGACTAATGAGTCTAGTCAGCTAAGCCGACTAGTTCCTCCAAGATGCCTTAATACATGTGATCATTCTTTTGAATTAAATTCTCTTGGATATGCTTTCAACTCGTAGCTAGGGATAAGTCCTAAAACCTTACTACAAACCATTAAATCATCTTCGCTGGAATCCACGTATGCCTCCCTCTAACTTTCAAACGTTTTCACATCAAGAATCTTATGTTACATGTTAAAACCTCATATATTATGTTAAATATTTCACATCATGAAGCATAGAGTAAAATACCAACCATTGATATGTACACCCCATCGGATAAGGCCTTACAAAGGTATAGTCTTAGTTCAAACACTTAATCAATTTATTTATACAACCACCCTTTCCAAATAGGAATTGTGAAGGGTAAAATTAACAACAAATATAAACCCTAAGGGTAGTTAGGACTAAGCCATAGGTTTATGGTTAGGTCATAACACCCTAAACATTAATAGTAAACTTAAAGGACTACAAACATCACATGGGAGAGATTGCAACATGATAGACGCTACTTGTAGGAAACACCACAGGGTGGGCTTAACCTATGAAATGAACGTTAAAAAAATCAATTTAAACTTACATGCATAAATATATGTGACTAGGATTATAAATATGTTGTGACCACTAATTGCATGCTATGAAAAATATAATAATAAAGAATAAAGAATTTATTTATGGATTTTACGGGTTTGTGACAGAATGATATCAGAGCATGGTTACAACACTTGGCCTGAACGAGGCCAACACTGAAACTAATAAAACATAAAAATAACTTTATTTTTTTATTGTTTGACTCTCTTACGAACATGAATAGAAGAATAAACTTATATTTTGCAGGAATTATGGAAGATGGGGGAATGTCTGCTAAAGAGGAATGACATCCTAGGAATTTAATAAACAATGAAGAAGGTAACATAACAGATGGTGAATATGGGTAAATCTAAATGAAACTAGGAATGATAGCACATCCAAATTACAACAAATAGTAAAATAGTTAAGGGAATAACTAAAACGAGTTAAAGAAATACCGAACGTATCCTGAAAGCACAGGAAGAGTTAAATAACATTATGTTGTCTAAACTACATAGTAATGAAAAAGAGTAAAATAAATAGCCGAAACTTCACATGCAAAGAAATACACCTAACAAACATAAGGTAAGGAAACTAGAAATTTCCAAACATGAGACTGAATATTCAAGCGAAGAATCAACTAAGCATATTACTGAAAAACATAAATATTCTAGTGAAAGTAGTGATAGTAACCATAAGAAAAAGAAATACAAACCATATGAATAAATTTCATATGAATGAAAAAATATCAAACTCCTATTTTTAACGGATATATCGAGAAAGGAGAAGAAGTGAAAGCTTGGTTATCTAGAATGAAAAGGTATTTCCATATTTATAACTATTATACTGATTTAAAAGAAAAAATGTCAATCTATAAATTAACGGGAAAAGTTCATATCTAGTGGAAAGACAGAAAGAAACTAAAGGGAATAAAAAAATATTATGTAACGTGGAAATCCTTCAAGAAACATTTTAAACAAAATAATTTATTAGAAGAGTATTACGAAGAAAAATATAAAGAATTTTATGAATTAAGATTAGGTGCCATGACCATGAAAGAACTTTGCAGTAAATTATTAAGTTTACTTCGTTATGTGTATTGTTTCATTTAAAAGAAACCAAAAAGACATCCTTTCCTCAGTTGTTTACCACTTATGTTAAAAGAGAAAATTGAGTACGATAATACAAAAACTATAGAAGAGGAAATGAGAAAAGAAAACTTCTACTATGACCAAAATAAGAACAAATGAGAAAACATGCCTAACTAGAAAACTAAAAGACGTGACAACTTTAAACAGAAAAAAGAAAAATATTAAGTTTTATAAGAACACTGGGAATGCCTACTAGGGATATTAAGGGAATAATTATAAAAACTTTAAGCCACTGGATCATGTAACAAAAGAAAGGGAACCACCCACTACCTTTAATAAAAATAATGGATTCAGAGAACCACGAAAATGCTAGGAATGTGGTGGGCCACATTAATTTAATGTTTGCCCCATAAGGAAAAAAGTTTTGATAATGTCCATTCAATTCAGGAAGCTACTACAATGGGGGATATGAAAAGAAGCATGCCCAAAATCAATGCAGCATTGGAGAATCAACAAGCATACCATCAGACATCAATGGTCGAAATTAATGGTATGATAAAAGAAAAATCCATTTCTATATTGATTGGTTCATATGCAAGTCTAAGTTATGTATCACCTAGAATTGTAGAATTATATAAATTACAACAGGATAAGTTTGAAAAATATTGTCTAGTACAACTTGCTACAGGCACAAAATAGAAGGTCACTAGTTATGTGAAAATTTGTGAATTTATTATGAATGTCTTAAAGACAAATGCTGATTTAAATATCTTACTGTTAGGGACTTATGATTCGCTGATAGGAATAGATTGGTTAGAGAAACATAGAGTTATGTTAAACTGCTATGATAAAACATTCTCATTCTTAGATGATAAAGGTAATACCATTATTGTAAATGGAATTCCCAAAAAGGTTACCATAAGAGAAATATATTCCTTACAAATGCAAAGGTCCGTATGTAAGGGATGCAAAGTTTTTTTAGTCTACGTAATAGATACAAAGAGAAATACATTCAACTTAAAATAAAGGATATACAAATTTTAAAATATTTTAAAGACATATTTCTGGAAGAAGTTACTAGACTACCTCCGAACAGGGATATAGACTTTATGATTGATTTGGTACCAAGGGCAGTACCAACATCAAAGGATCCTTATTCAATGAATATAATAGAGCTTACTGAAATAAAATCGCAAATACATGAACTAGTTGATAAAAATTACATTTGACCTAGTGTTTCCCCTTGGGTAGTGTTGGCAGGGGTTCTGGGCAAGTGAGTTGCGCAGCGTCAGGGCAGCGGCACAAGCTTATGCAACACCCCGCAAGGGTAGATCAACGCGATGGGAAGAAGAATAACCGTTTTTGAATATTTAGTGTATTAATTGACCATGTTTTGTGGACATAGGTTATTAGTAGTTAGAAGTTAGTTAGAAGTGGACCTTTAATGTAAAGAGGCAAGCCTATATATAGAGCTAGTTTTGTAATTTTATAAGAAACAGGAGATAAGAGAATAGATAAAGAAGCATGATCAATCTGTCACAATCTATCTATGGTTTTGATGAGTCTTCTATTTTAAACAATGTGCAATCTGTCTGTGTCAGATACTGATTTTTGGGATGTAATCAGTCTCCTACTGTGGAGAAACATTACTTGTTTTATATCTGTTGCACATAATTAATATGACATGACTATTGTTGCCTAAATACTATATTTTGTTTTCCTGTTTTCTCTTCTTTGATAAATGTATTGTCGCGATCTATCTATGGTTTTGATGAGTCTTCTATTTTAAACAATGTGCAATCTGTCTGTGTCAGATACTGAGTTTTGGGATGTAATCAGTCTCTTACTGTGGAGAAACATTACTTGTTTTATATCTGTTGCACATAATTAATATGACATGACTATTGTTGCCTAAATACTATCTTTTGTTTTCCTGTTTTCTCTTCTTTGATAAATGTATTGAATCTATTTATGATTTACTGATATTTCTGTGATGACCTGATGATGCGATCTATCCAAATTCGGTTGCAATTCTGATGAATGATGATGAATCTTGCTAATGTTGTTTTATGAATAAAACTGTTGTGATAACACTGGTGCAATGAATGAATAATGTGATCTGTTAGATTCATAGTTGTGAAGATGAATTGGGATGACTATCTTGGTTTTATTGAATGACTTAGAGAAATTTGATAGTCATACTCTCGAAGCCGCAGATGCCATATCTTCCCTTCTTACTACTCGAAACTTGGTTTCGATAGCTTCTCCCTTGAACGCCTCAGGTGAGACCTCGTCCACTCTACAGATGTTGTTAGGCAGGGTAAAACCTGTCTAGGCCAGTGCTTAGGGATATCGTGCTGGTTGGGCATTGACAGAGTGAGAACCCCTGTCGACGAGGCTTTGTTGGTCCATTTTCACCAACAAATGGTTCTGTTGTCGAGACTAAGCTACGATTGAAAGGATAATATGTTTTGGAATATGACTCGATCAGAGATCGAGGGGTGGTTCGATCTAAAATGGCAAGATTTTGCTAAAATAGAAAATTAGAATCTAAAGCTGTCAATGGGAAATTGGTTGGAAAGATATATTCATGATGGTATTCATGAATGGTTCTTCTATGAGTTTCCTGTCATCTTGTATGAGTGGCTGGAAAAGTTTACTTCTAAGAATACAAACTTCCACGGAGGAGAGATGACATCTTGGACTCCAAAGCTGACCCATGAATTAAAAAAACAAACAACAGGGCATCGCGGTCTGTTGAGGTGTGTTTGGATAGTATCCTAGAGGGCTACATTATCGAGTTTGAAGTTGATACCAATAAGTCATTTAGCGAAGTAGAAAGGGATTTCTTCAATGGTCCATGAGGTAGATTTTTTTTGTCGCTGCAACTATCTATTATACAACTTGTCTATGAAAAAGGTATTATGAAGTTGGACCAAGAGTAGTGGAACTTTGGTGTGTGGAGGCTGCAGCCACCACAACAAAAGGGGGGAGATACATGGAAGGGGAAGGGGTATATGGGCATGAGTTATAGTAATAGTGTGAAGGTCATCAAGGAAGCAAGTGGTTGTACAAGAGGAGGAGCAAGGTTTCAAGAGAAGAGGTAGAGGATAGGAGAAGGTCCTTCTATAATTGAAGTACGATTCCGTGAAGAGCAACCACATGGGACAAAGAAACCTTTCAGTGACGATGAGGATGACCAAGCCCACACTACGTCCAAATTAATGACAGGATCGAAACCCAACAATAATGTGTCAACACCTCTGCACACTACTCCATCACCAGGAAGAAATGAGCATTCTATGTTGACTTGCCCAATGTGTCAGTAGTAGTCTAGTAGTAGAGTACCAGCCAGAGGACAAAGGACCAGAATGGTAGGTGACGAAATGAAGCTACCAATATTTCATGGAAACGAGATCGATGACGTAGACAAATACTGGTTTTTGTGTGAAGCGATATGGACTGCCCAATAAACTGTGGATGACACAGTCAAGAAAAGCCAGCTGGTGACCACCCTCAGGAGTCGTGCACTAGATTGGCACATGAGATTCATGCTAGTTCCTCAAGGAGGTATAACAAAAACATTAGATGAGATCCGTATGGGGTTATTTGAAGAATTCAAGAAGTCGAAGTCTAAGGCTCACTACATTACTGAGTAGAAAGAAATCAAGTAGTTCCCCAATGAAACAATTTTAGACTTTGATCAACGACTTAAGACGTTGATGGTGTTAACACCCTCTATGTTGAACAATTGAGGAAGGATATGATCAAGAAATGATAAAAGCATATATTAAAAGTTGGAAAAATGTTAGTATTCATGAGTCTCTATCAAAATACACACTTTGATTAATTTATTGCACAATTGGAGGGTGTAGATTTGTGATCGTGCAGATCTACAGTTGCAAATTGATTTGCTGGGAAAAGTTGCACGAGAAAGAGGTTTTGACGAAGAACGGAATGGGTTAACAAAATAACAAGATTGATGGCCAAGAGATAAATTAAATTAAATCTAAGGTCATAAGGTAATCCACGATGTGAAGATGCAAGGTTGAATGAGGAGATAGGCCGGTGGATTGCATAGAATGGATTTGATCCAACAGTTCAAATAAGAGATGTAATCTTATCAATGGTTATAGTCTACTCCAGAGCTCAAACTTGAGAGATAATTAAAATGGACTAGTAGTAGAGAAATTCAAACCACTTTCCACGTGGCGTTTTTTAGTGAGTTCCACAGAGGAAAGTGGTAAAGGAGAAACAGCTTGTTGGGGGTCTCGGAATCATTATTCGTTGTATAAAAGGTGATTTGACCAAGGTAAAGTTATTTTGTTTGCACGCTACCAGTGTAAAGAAGAATGGATAGTGCGCCATCATTTTCTGAAAGACAACTTTTACATATTTGATAGTTACCAGGTAAGCCTTAAAATTCTGAGACTCTTATTGAAGACTTATTGCCGTTGTTTTATTATGGAGAAGGAGCAGAGTTGAGGGATTTTGTGCAAGGTTCTGGATGAGAGAGAAGAAGTGGTTATTGATAGAGAGAGGAATGTGTTTGACCCTATTCTATTAGTATGCAGTGTATCGGTCTCAAAAGAATGTTTATGGTAGTATAAGTCACATGGAAATGATATCCTAAATGTTTGCAATTCATTTATGTATTACTTTACTGTCAAACAAACCCTACCTTTCCCTGAATTTATCGATTGGTGTGCAAATAGTTATTCGTCTTCTAAAAGAGTTATTATGAGTCATACAACTTCAAAAATCCTCTGTAGAATTGATGCAAAATCTGTTCGTGGGATGTTAACTCTGCCTTATAGTTTTCCTGTAAACTTTGAATCCTTCAATGAGCAAGTCCTGATTGAATTGTATAAAAATTGCAAAACTAAAGTCATATGTAAGTTCTTGTCTAGTCTTTTGAAAGTTGGTCAGTCATTAGAGGGTTTATTTCTGCCATGCAATGTCAATATTTTCAAAGATGAAGTCCAATTGGTCATGTCAATTGTTAGTCAGGTTTTGGGTCGGGATGATGATAAGCATGTCAACGAAGTGATTTTGGGTTTTTTACTAAGTATAGGTTCGTCTGACCATGAATCCAATTCAGTTCTTTGTTTCAATCTTGATTAATATTTAGCTGAATTAATCCATACCCAATTGGTTGAATTTCCTAAAGTTAGGTTCTTCAAGTACCAATCATATTTGTTGAACATGTTATTGTGTTCAAATGTGTCAGAATTACAGTTCTTATCTACCATGTTCCCTCCAAACCTTCCAAAACAGATCAGCACGTTCGAGTTCATGAATATGATTATGGCTGAAATATACAAAATTCTTTTCGATGATGTCTTACCTAGGGTATTGGAAGACATGAGAATTATGTTGCAATCTTCTTCAGAAGACAAAACAGGAGGTTGGTTTTTGCACAAAGAATGTACTATTCTAAGAGTGTATGGGTTCACTGGAGAACCATACAGGTTACCTACTTTCTTGACGCCAAGAATATTTGCATTAGAGTTCATGACACAGAGGTTGTATGCAGAAGGGGAACATTTTAGAGCGTTTAAAAAATCTTATGATGTTAAATTTCCTCCCAAAATCGCTCTTGCATTTTTAAGAATAAAAGTGCTCTATTAGTGATTGAGAAATTATTAGAAGTTATAGATTTTCAAAAAGAGGAAAAAGTGAATTATGACCCACACCAGATTATTTCTCAGAGAAGGAAACTGAACAAAAACAAGCCATTTGATCATCAAAGATTAGACAAAATGAAAAATTTGTCTAATTTTGAAGAAAATAGAGAAGATAATGAAGATAAGAGGGACAAATTGGTTGTAGCAGTTCAAACGTATGTTAATTCCAGTGTTATGAATAAAAGGACTCTTTCTGAAGTAGATGGCATGGACGTAGATGAAGAGATTTATAATAAAAAGATCAAAACGCATCCTCGGGATGGGCAAACCATTTAAGAAGAAATATTTTCAGAAGATTTAAAGAAAATGGTTTTGTTTTAGAAAAATTCTATGCAAATGCACCAACATTCTTTTGGAGATGAAGGTAAAACATAGTCTAGTTCTTGTTAGAAATCTAGGACAGAGCTGATGTCCAGTTATGCTGATAAAGAAATGCAGTCATTAGAGGAAACTAAGAATCTGCTTCCCCGAGTTAGGAAATTAATCAATAAAAAAAATTCATTGATTTGTACTCGAGATGTAGAGAGGAATACCCTAAAATTTTATGTGGTAAGTGATAAGAAGGTGTCTAAAATGGAGGTGAAGTTGGATAAAATTAGTGTTCCTGATAAAATACAGCTCCATAAAAAAACCAGAGATGTTATTTATTCTGATTTGTTACATGCAACTGTGAAAATTACTAAATTGCAGTCGCTTGTAGATAAAATGGAAATTCAATTAAAACATGCGAAAGTTAAAAATAAGGCCAATTTGATTCAAATAAAAAAGTTAAAGGGAGATATCATAAGCTTAGGGACTGAACCGAATAATATGCAAGTGATGAAGAAGCTTCTGGAAGAGAAAGATAATACCATTTAAGTGTTGAAAAAGAAGCTCAAGGTCCCTAAAACTGAGCATGTTCAATCTTTCGAATTGTTTGCATTACGGGAAGAAAAAGAGAAATTCTACCAAGAATTGATGTATTAGAAAGGAAAATTATTGAGGATGCGGGAGGAGAAAGACAAGTGGGAAACAAAAAAGTCTGAGTTGATAGCTTAGATTGCAAAGTTGAAAAAAGATCAAAATGATGAAAAAGAGGTTATGGAGGAATTGATGAATCAACCTTTCATTGATACTAATGAATCCCTTGTTAATGTTGAAAAACCATTGAATGAATTTTTTGCAGATGCTTTACAAGTTCCCATGTGTCATGTGAGTTTGAAGGAAGTGAAAATTAAAGGATTAAAGGATGAGAATGAAAATATCAAGCCAGGATTGGATAATAGTATTGAAGAGAAAAATAAAGCATGGAATGAGAAGAGCCAATTACAGAAAAAATTCAATGAATTAAAAGAGAGAAATACAGGAAAATCTCCTTTATAGGGGGCTAAACATTTGATCTGGGATACTTTGTCTATAGAAATCACTAAATTCAGACATTATTTAAATTTTATCGATGATGAAAATGCACTGGTAAATTTGGCTGCTCAAAGATTGAAAATAGCAAATGAAACTATGGAAAAGAAACCTCTGAATACTGCTCATAATGCTGTGAATTTCTTGAATTCTCTGACATATCAAAATTTGTAGTATATTGGGATCAAATATAGGGTATCAATTTTGTTATGGGAGAAGAATTTTATCAATAAACATCAACTTATGAAATTTGTGCAGGGTAAAATGAATCAAATGTCTTCTCAAATCAAGGATTTTTGGGCGGCTTTTAAAGATTTATTTGATGATGGTCTCCCTTCTTTTTGGGATGACGAAGGAGGATTGTTTTCCCAGGAACAATATCATAGCTTATTGGTACAAAATCACATGGATCATTTTAAATTTGAAGATTTAGTTAAAGGATTAATAGGAAAGGTTATTGTTGAAAAGTTGATAGAAGACTTTGAAATATTGGACAGGTTTTTAATTGTTAAAAAGGGATTACCAGCTGTGTCTTATGAATCTTATGTGGATTTGAAGGTGTCAATAAGAGAAATGACAGAGTGGGACACTCCAAATGTTGAACAGTGGAAAATCATGGAGAAATTTGGGAAAACCAAATACATATTACATTCATTAAGATAGGTGTTGCAGTTTCAGGAAGTTGTTTGTTTGTGATGCCTTGTAGTTATGGAGTTTGCTATAATCAAGCAATCTGTTATTTAAAACAAAGCATGTAATTATTATTCCTATTTATTAGGGAAATGGTTACAAGAACTTATGATTAACAGATTAATTGAATAAAATTACAGAGCTGAATGCTAGTTGATCTTCAAAAATTCATGTGTTGTTTATGTTACAGTCTGTGCTCTCTTTCCTTGTGAATGTTTTCTAAGTGTTTACCTTCCATTATGTTTTCCTTCATGTCTGAACGTAGTGTTTAATAGTTTTAGAATTCATACATGTGTGATCTAGCTATTGTTTCAAATATTCACAAACATTTCTTCTAAAGTTGATATGGAATTCATCCTATGATGTTCTATATTGATGGACTGTTCATGTTTCTTTCTTATCACCTGAAAATCAATGAATGTCTGTAGCTGAATAATTATCTTGCCTTTGTTGAAATTTTGAGTAGGCAACTTTGTTTTATCTTCATTTGTTTTGACTCCATATCCCAATGGTTATATGTTTTGTTTCAACCATCTGTATAACTTAAAATTGTTGACTCTAATACCTCGTCTTCTTAAATTTATATTTGAGAGATCCCTCTCTGGAAAGAAAAGCCAGTTTCTTTCTAAAAGTGGTTTTTGTTGTTAACTTGAGATTACCTTTTACAACCTTAGGTATATTTTTAGTGATAAAAGATGGCTCAAGTCAGCTTCCAGATGAGCGATGTTCAACATAAGGAGTGGTTCATCGCTGTGCTTATCGCACATATTTGACAACCACTAATGGAACAAAAGATTGCGACACGAAGAGAGGCTCTGGAAATCACGATGAAAATAGAAGCATTGTTAGTATGGGAAACCTCAAACCGTGGTCAGGATGAATCAGAATGAAGCACAGTTGGCTAATTCGATGCTCCGACTGTAAGATATCAAGAAGGATAAGGAATATCATGATGAACTTTGGTGCACCTGGTGTCATGCGGGTGGACATACCAAGGATACATGTCCGACATTCCGAAATTATTTGCTTTCAGGATCCCCGAACCCATTGAGCTACACTTGTTTACCATGGTGCCACATATGTCAAGTATATGGGAATGACATGAGAACTGCAACTACATGAAAAATATGGTTACCAAGGTAGAGAGCATGTACTATACATTTTGTCGGTCAGTAGGACATGACAATAAAAACTGTCGAGCTTATGACTTGCTCTAGGAAAGGATATATGATTCATACTTTGTGAAAGGTGAGGACCCTGGGAAATGCAAGCACAACCACATATGGAATAGCCAGTAGTGTAGGTGTAGTATACACCACCACCCCAGATGTAGTTTATCCCATCTCAACCGTAGTAGTAGTTTACGTTGCAACCACAAGTTGCCCCACAATTGTAGTTTGTAGTGCAACCACAGCTTGCACTAAGACCACAATATAATTAGGTACTTCTCATTCAACCTCAGCCACAATATTTTCAAACTGTGCACTATGTCAAGTAGCAACCAAACCCCCTATAGCAACAATTGGTCCATCCTCAGTTTCAGCAAGGAGGGGTCCGAGGAGGATTTCGTGGAGGATTCAGGGGATGAGGAGGAGGTTTTAGTCGAGGAGCAGGATGAGGTCGAGAATCAATCTAGTTTTATACATGTGGAGTATTTGGGCACTACCAAAGGGAGTCTCCTCATGCATAGTGTACATATTGTGCGGCCAGCAAGCATAATGTCGAAAACTTCCTTCAATTGATTGTAAAATGGCAGGATGGACACATTCCTCAGTTGCAGAATGTGGAAGCTTAGAACCAGCCAATGTTCTAGGTGTAGAACCAACCAATGATGCAGAATCAGATCCCACCACATAATCAGAATCACCCTCCGTTGAATCATGCCCAAGACCTTAATCAAGGATTGACAATTGCAACAATTCAAGCCGAACCGTGAACGAAGGATGTCAACATTAGAGTTGTCACTCAGATCGATGTGAAAACTGGACAATATGGACCGTGTCAGCGAGTTCGGTTCACTGGAAAGAAAATGGTAGCATTTGATATTGTGATGGAAAAAGATACCCTCTTTGAGGCCAAGCATGCAATGGAGAGAAATATGGTTAAGTTACCTATTATCGATATGTCATCTACTTTTGATCCATCTATAGAGGTAGGACCATAGCGATAGCATGGTACCTTGCAGTAGTTCTTTGAGAGTTGTCTGTCGCTAGAAAGGGATCCCAAAGCCCTTGTTGATATTGAGAAATTGTTGTACCATCAGGATAAGGTATTGAAGGATTCTGTGGTGAACTCCCTGCAAAAGAGGAAGATAGTCAAGGAGATGAGGCTGAACATCAGATCAAAAATTACGAGGTTGAATCAGTTATTCTGGATCTTGGATCAGATGTAAACATTCTAACCAAGCAAACGTGGCAACTAATGGGGAAGCTGACATTGGGATGGTCGTCAGTGCAGCTATGACTAGCAAATCAGGAAAAGTTTTATCCCATTGGTCACATCTCAAACTTGGTTGTCGTTGTTGAAGGTATGAAAATGTATGATGATTTTTATGTGATAGAAGTGGTTGAAGATGGAGGTTCCTATCCTGCACTACTAGGGATTGGGTGGGATAATGATATCATGGCAGTTATCAATTTCAAAAAAAGATTTATGATGTTTGAAATTCAAGATGTAAGGGTCATTGCTCCCATGGACCCTCAAGAAGGATGCCAGTATATTGAACCTGCAAGAGATGAAGCAGATAGAAGTTGGGATCATGCCTATAATATCTCTGAAGACTATATCCATCCTACCATCGATGGTGAAATTGGATTGCGCAGCACTATTTCTACGTCCTCTAATTTTGATGATGCTTTGGAAAATTGGAAAAATAGGCTACATGAGGTATGGTTCAGGAAATGCGGGTTGATCACACAATCCCTTCGTCACGTAGAAACTAAGACTGTTGAGTTTCCAATTTATGAAGGGCTACCAAAGTTATCAGATTCCCTTCAATAATTTGAAGAAGAAGTGTTTGAACCATAAGGGGTATTCGCTCTAGACGTAGCACTGAAGGATACCCCGACTCGATGGTGGGAGACACACAAGTAGACGATCCATGGCTAGGGACAGTGTTGGAGATTGATGATAGTGCTCTTCAATGATTTAGAGGTCTATCATGTTGGGGGATAAAATGGATGGAATGGCCCCACCATTCACTTGATGGAATTTCAGGCCCTATGGGCATCATGCATGACCTAAAGATGAGTGGGTCCATGCTTTTGATCATACTATTACCACCTAAATTGTATTTAATGGTTTTTTATCAAGTGAGCCTGGTGAACTGGACAAGGATAACTTGTTCGGACTTCATAAGACCTTCAGTCTTGTTTCTGGGAAACTTTGTTGTACTATATCACATGTTCATACCCCATGGGGGAATTGTAATAAATGTTCTAGAATGATAGTGTCTGTAAAAGACTCGGTCTCTTAGACTTTATTTTTCAATATGATCAGCCCAGGGTTTTTTTTCCCTTGGTTATTATTGGTTGTTGAATAAACGACTAATAATTTCTTAGTTTTTCACTCCATACCTCCAAATTTGGGGTGGTCGGCTTGGCATTTAGGCCTATTGAGGTTATTAGAGTCTATGTGTCAATGTATAAACATGCTAGGAATCATGGTTGATTCATATGAACATGTCTAAATCCCCCTAGGTTTTTTCAATTTTTTAAAATTTTTAATTCTTTCAGTGTTTTCTTATTAAAATTTAATTTTTCGAAAACTTAGGCTATTTTTTAATAGTTTAATTGGAAAAATTGGTTTTGTAATAAAAGTGGGCCAAATAATTAGTTCAGTCATGTAGGTGCTCATTTTCAAGATAAGAGCACCATGTAAACCCATGGACCCACTTTTCTCAGGTTTTGAGTGATTTTCCATCACTCAGGTCAGAAAACCCCAAAATTCAATTATTGATTATTTTAATTAATAAATTAATGAATAATGGAGCAAATCCAAAATCCTAGATCAGTGGATTCTCAGCTAATTTGATTGAAATTAGAAAGATTTGAACCAAATTGATTGGATCTGACAAATCCTTGACTGAAGGAGGTGATCTAGACAAAACCAGAGTTGATCTTCAACATCCTTTATGAGGAATTGCACCCTCTCTCTCTCCTCCACATGTGTGGGCTCTCCTGGAATCTCTGTAGATTGATGTGTCAGTCTCTGGGTTGATGTGTTAGCTCAATCGCCCCCCCCTGATTGATAAGTAGGATCAGTTCAGCTTCAAATCAGCATTGATTGAATCTCCCTCAGTTGCAGTGGTTTGTCTCCTTGGGATTTGTGCCCCCCCTAGGCTGGATCTCCTGTTTTTCGTATAAATAATGCTCAGACTGCCTCTTCCAAGATAGTTAGAGTTGGTTTGAGGAGATGTTGCCATTGTAGTACTACTATGTTTTTATTGTGAATAAAGAAGCTTTGGAGGCTATACCCTATAGTGCATATGTTTGTGTGGATTCCCAGCGTCATACTACTAATGTGGTAACTACAATTTCTTTCCAATTTCTGTGTTGCTTTTGTTTTATTCCTTCAAGGATTTGTTATTATCCATATTACTATTTTCTAATTTTTTTTTATGGCTTTTGTTTGTCCATATTATGTATGCTGAAGAATTTCAATTATATGCTCAAATAAGATTATTTTTGCATGATCTTTCATTTTTGTTGCTTTATACATCTATATCCAGATCTCACGAGGTGTTGTGTAGGCTTGTGTTATCTAGTTGCAGGTCATCGATTGGATGAAGGTGTGGATCAATATTGATTCCATTCCTTATCCAATAAGTTCAATCCTCTGTCCCTCAGCACTCCACAAAAGGGCCTCCTTTCAGCTTGTTCCATTCAAGCAACGAGCCGACCTTCTCTCCTCTTCTTCTCTTTTCTTTAAAAAAATCATTTTTGTTACTTGGTTACTATGTTTGAAATATTTGTTATCATTTGTATCTCTGATATCAAATTAAATTTACATATATTTTTTATTTCAAAGCTCATAGTCTAGATCTCAATTCCGAAAAGTATCATTAAGCATTCTAGATCTAGCATAAGGAAATCGTCCGTTTTGCATGGCAAGTTAAAGAGAATCCATAGGTTGCATGTTGTAGATTTCCTTTTCTGTTTTAAAAATATTAAATCCATAAATTAGTGCATATTTCATTGGCTGCAAAAACAGAAAGCCAAGATCCCAAGGAAAGCTTTCTTTCCTTGGTTCCTTTTTTCTCCTGTTTAGCTAGTTTTAACTTAGTCTTTTTTGAGTTAAGGTAGGCTGACCCAATGGTACTCTTAAAGTGATTTTGGGAATATGATATTATAAAATTATTGCTGTTTTTTAGCAGGTGTAACAGAAAATAAAATAATCTGTTGTTCGAAAGTGGCTTCGAGAGCGTTCAAATCCCCTCAAGGGTTCCCCCTTTCACTAAAATTTAAAATTTTTGGAGAGGTGTAAGATCTTGGTTTCATCCCATATAAGTACCAAGAGGTTTCTGATATTTCATTTTTCTGATATTGTAACCAATAATAATAAAATAAAATCTTTTTTGAGTAGGCTCTTTCGAGCATGCTCCCCATCCCCCCAGGGGGGATCTGCGTCCGTTTCACTTTTTTTCATTTTTCCTTCTTTTTTCTGCTATAGTTTAGTACTGACATGAAATATTGTATACTTTGATATAATTTTTCATTATTCCATATTTTTGTTGATGTATATGTAACTTTGGAATGTATTCTTCTATGTATCTTATGTATTGTAACCCGATGTTTATTCCGGGGTGTCTCTATTATGTATTTGAGTCATGTGGTCATGCCTCGATGTTCCGATCGGGAGGATTAATAATGTAAACAAGTCATATCAATTCATTAGGTAAGTCCCCACAGTTTCGGGGCACTTGAGTTATTATACACTAATTAAGGTGTAGGCTCGAGTAGTAATTATTAGGTCGAGCCTACGTGTGAAATGGCAATTCAAGTGAATGGACTAATATAAATAGAGAGTGTGAGTCTCCCTATTTATCACTTGTGAATTACATCACTTGCTCTCTCAAGTGTGGCGCACCTTTGGAGAAGGAAATACTTTGGCTTGACAGAAGACAGAAGGCTGTTGTTGTGTTGGGAGGTCATCTTACTATTTTGGGTTTCACATCTTGTGGTGATACTATCTTAGAGGAAGTTGAGGGGTTTTCTCCATTTATGGTTTCCCCTATCAAAACTCTTTGTGTCTCTTGTCTCATGTGATGTGCTTATGTTATTGCTGTGCTTGTTATTCTCTCAGTGAAAAGATCCTAACATAATGCTAGCTTAAATGTTGAAAAACTAACAATTTTAATTTTAAAGGTAATCATACTACTTACCCCATGACTTCCCGATTGACCCACAAGGGGAAAGAGATGTGTGGTAGGACTAATTAGAAAACCGGTGTTGTGTATCTCTGATTCCTTTTTTTATTTATTGTTGATAATCATAATAAAATCAACCCCTCCTTCATTCCCCAATTGGGGTCCAATTGGAACGAAAGAGGTTCCTAGAGGGTTTTATTTTTAAAAAGAACACCTCTTCTAAATTTACTAAAAATAACGAAGACTCCAATGTGTATGCTCTGTACTTGGTTATGGTTCATCTGATCAGTCAAGATGCATCAAAAGCACTTGAGTGACTATATTAATTAGTCCTCAACTCCCATATTGACAAACCATCAGACGAAAATCCAACGCCTCGATCAAACCATTACGGTGGCAAAATATCCAAAGGAAGCGGGAACTCCTAAAAAGTGACCTCGGAGTGCTTATCTCTGTTACATCGTTGGGTGCATTATGAACAACAACCTCAAATACTCCATTCAGGTAACATATTCCTTGCAGGTAGCCGTGACAGTTTAGTTTTGGATATACTTCAAGCACCCCCTGGTTATATCTGGAGTCCCCTCAGCTAAGTTAAATTACTCATCTTCTTACATTAATTTAAAATTAACCAAGATACAATTGCACAACATTCATTCCATCACTTGCAAGCACTCTTAATTGTTTTTTGACTCCATTTTCAAGGAACTGGTCAACTGCTTATTTATTTCAATCTATATGTGATTGGGTGTCATTTTCATGCTTACTTGTGATTATCTTATCATGTTATTTGTTGTTTATAACTGTTAAATTGAAACTCCTAAAAAACTTACTCTTTAATACCATCATCATACTAAATAATTTTTCCTTAGTAACTTAATAGGGTCTACCCCCCTTGGCTTCGTTAGGAGTTGAGCCTAAAAGGAGGAGTCAAGAACAAGGTGACAGCCTTGACTCAAGACTTGCCCCCAAGGATACACCGAGTGTCTTGAAGATTTATGCCACGTAACCTAGGTGTGTGAAAGGAGACAACACTTTTTGGCACCGTTGCCAAGGATAAATTGTTTTATTCCCGAGTACGCTTTTGTTTTCTTCCTTTTTTTTGTTTTTGTTTTTTCTTTGTTTGATGAATACTTAGAGTAGATCTTTAACTTTCATCTGGTGACTCCACTAATGTTTTTCAGTTTTTTATTTTTACAAAGAAAAGAAAAAAATATTCTTGTGAGAATTCTTAAATGTATATTTTTAATCTCACATGGCGACTCCATTGAAGGGATAAAACCCTATTATCTCATAAACTTGTGAAGTTTTTTTGTGTCTAGATGAGCCCATGTGACATGTTAAAACCTTTAAAGACTCATCACTTGATAGCTCCACCTTTTTAGTACAAGGTTTAATGTTATATCAAATGCATACTATTAATTTTTGATATGGATGAATTAAAGGAGAAATATGGTGCCCAAATAACTAGAATTTTTCAGCCTATCTATTTCTCAAACATCTTGGGTTTTCCTAACTATTGTAGTGGTGTGGGGGATGCATATAAATGGATTCTAGTATATCATGGAAATTATGGTGATTCGGCCATCTAGCATGTCAAATCTTTCCTTCAGTTGATGGTTGACTCCAATATTCTTCATGAAGACAATATGATGGAAATGTTTGCTAGTACTTTTTGGGGTGAAGCATGTTGTTGGTTCTATCAAGGCCTTCCTAATAAATGTATAACTTATTTTCCAAGCTTCCTTTGGATGTTTTTAGAGTAGTGGGATGATGGTAGTGGTAGTATGAATGGTTTGAAAAAGTTCCTTGAAACGATCTGTACCTTCTACCTATCTGGGATAGAGTATCACATGGAAACATATGATGGAACTTTTGCCATGATACAAAGTATTGAAGACTTGGAATCACTTCTTGAACATTTAAGTGAAGAGGAGATCCATGATACTCCCATCAAAGAGTTTCCTCATAGTTATTCAAGAAAGGAAGTAATCGAGTGGCTTATTAAAGAATATGAGGTATCTCCCAATACATAGTAAGATTCTCAGGAAGGGAAAATCCAGGATGATCCTATTGAAGAGCTTCAGGAGGATCCCATGATGGAACACATTGTTGAAGACTCTCCTCATGTTACCATAGCTGAAAACATTGAATATTTGAGGTATTCTTAAGTGTGTTGCAATGTTGATATTTTTCCAGAAATCCCTCTAGATAAACCCACTAAGCAACACATCCCAAGTGGTCCCTTTGAATATGTACGAAAAGTTTCCTTGATGAAGATAATATTGAAGATCCTCTTCATGATATCATAACATAATCCTATAAAGAAACTTATGATAAGATCAGTACAGTGTATGGTGACACTAGACCTAGTTCTACTCATGTTGATGAAGGTTTGGAAAGTTTATTTCCTTGTAAAATTTTATCTGAAGAAGATTGTTATGAATACAAGGAAGACATGGATAGGCAGGAGCATGATGACATGGATGAAGAGTCCCCCACATATGACATGGATGGGAGTGATGCCTATTGGAATTTCATAGATAGTCCAACTTGTGAAAATATTATGGAGAATCCCATCCATGATATGTCCAACAAGGAGAGTGTCTATTCAAAAATTTGTGGAAGTCCAATTTACGATACATCCATAGAGGGGAGCATGGATCTGGATTTCTTGGGAAAACCTTAGTATGGAAGAGGAGAATTCAGATGATGTGATCATTCAAATTCATATCATGCAAAGCCGCACTAGGGTATCAATAATGAAGACATTGAGAAACAGTGTTGTGAAAAGTCAGATGTGATGCAGTCAGTGGAATATCAATCTCAGCCATCTTTTTCACATATAGAGGTTCCTTATGGTTTGGAGCTACTTGGGGCTTGTGCAATGAGTTATCATTTGATAAGCCCCGATGATCAGTATGATGATGTAGTCAGTATGCCTCATTGTTCTGATTGGTATATCAGTCCTATCCATTCATGGATATAAGCAACTTGCATGAGCACATACAAGTTGGGGAAGAAATTTTATGACATTTTTCATGCCTATGATCTCCCATCCATCCTGCCCATTTTGAATCATCACGCATGTTTGCATTTTCTAAATAAGGTATCCTTACTTTGGCTGGTAACCAAATACAATAAATTTTTTTTTATGTTAATAAAATGATTAGGGGGTTACATTGGATTTTTTATTACACCTAACCTTTTTATATCATGCTTAGAGTAGGAAAATAAGCTCCTAAAAGAGAGCATTTACTTTCTACATTTATGTTTTGTACTTAGGTATAATAATTTTTCTTTTCTTTTTCTTTTCATTAGTTAATTACATGTATTTTGTTTAAATGAATCAGCTTAATGGTTCATTTGGTTTTTATATAAAGCTTGTGCTACTAAGGTTTTCTTGTCAAGTCGAGATGTTTTACCAGGGTATATAAACGAGATATTTTGGTGTTCTCGTATCCTCTCCTTTCCTTCAAGACCAAATCGAGCACACATCCCATAGTTGGAGCTAGAATGTTACTACCTAAGTTGTACTTAGTGTTTTTTTTATCAAGTGAGCCTGGTGAACCATACAAGGATAACTTGTTCGGACTTCAAAAGACCTTCAGTCTTATTTCTGGGAAACTTTGTTGTACTATATCACATGTTCATACCCCATGGGGGAATTGTAATACATGTTATAGCATGATAGTGTCTGTAAAAGAATCAGTCTCTTAGACTTTATTTGTCAATCTGATCAGCCCAGGGTGTTTTTTCCCATGGTTATTATTGATTGTTGAATAAACAACTAATAATTTCTGAGTTTTTCACGCCATACCTCGAAAGTTGGGTTGGTCGGCTTGGCATTTAGGCCTATTGAGGTTATTAGAGTCTATATGTCAATGTATAAACATGCTAGGCATCATGGTCTAGTCATATGAACATGTCTAAGTCCCCCTAGGTTTTTTCAATTTTTTTAAATTTTTATTTTTTCAGTGTTTTTTATTAAAATTTATTTTTTCCAAAATTTAGGCTATTTTTTAATAGTTTAATTGGAAAAATTGGTTTTGTAATAAAAGTGGGCCAAATAATCTGTTTCATTCATGTATGTGCTCATTTTCAGGCTAAGAGCACCTTTAAACCCATGGTCCCACTTTTTCAGGGTTTGAGTGATTTTCCATCACTCAGGTCAGAAAACCCCAAAAATCAATTATTGATTATTTTAATTAATAAATTGATGAATAATTGAGCAAATCCAAAATCTTAGATCAGTAGATTCTCAGCCAATTTGATCGAAATCAGTCAGATCTGAACCAAATTGACTGGATCTGATAAATCCTTGACTGAAGGAGGTGATCTGGATAGATCCAGAGTTGATCTTCAACATCCTTTATGGGGAATTGTGCCTTCTCTCTCTCCTCCACATGTGTGGGCTCTCCTGGAAGCTATGTGGATTGATGTGTCAGCTCAATCAGCCCCTCAATTGACAAGTAGAATTAGTTCGACTTCAGATCAGCATTGATTGACTCTCCCTCAGCTGTAGTGGTCTGTCTCCTTAGGATTTGTGCCCCCCCTAGGCTGGATCTCTTGTGTTTTGTATAAATAAAGCTCAGGCTGCCTCTTCCAAGATAGTTAGATTTGGATTAAGGAGATGTTGCCATTGTAATACTGGTATATTTTTATTGTGATTAAAAAATCTTTGGATGCTATACCGTGTAGTGCATGTGTTTGTGTGGATTTTTTAGCGTCATGTTGTTAATGCGGTAACTGCAATTTCTTTCCAATTTCTGTGCTACTTTTGTTTTATGGCTTCAAAGATTCAGTTGAATTAAGTAAGGGTGTAAACTAGGCAAGTTATATTACTTGCTCTTATTTATCCATACTATGTATGCTCAAGAATTTCAGTTATATGCTTAAATAAGATTATTTTTGCATGATCTTTCATTTTTGTTGCTTTATATATCTATATCCAGATCTCACCAGGTGTTGTGCAGGCTTGTGTTATCTAGTTGTAGGTTTCCGATTAGATGAAGGTGTGGATCAAGATTGATGGCATTCCTTATCCAATAATATTAAGAATATATCCCTTAGTGCTCCACAAAAGCTCCTCCTTTCAGCTTTTTCCATTCAAGCAATGAGCCGACCTTCTCTACTCTTCTTCTCTTTTCTTTAAAAAAACCAATTTTCTTCCCTGGTTACTGTGTTTGAAAGATTTTTTATCATTTGGATATGTTATATCAAATTAAAATTTGCGTATATCTGCTATTTCAAAGCTCCTAGTCTAGATCTCAATTCTAGAAAGTATCATTAAGCATTCTAGATATAGCATAAGGAAATTGTCCGTTTTGCATGGCAGGTTAAAGAGAATCCATAGGTTGCATGCTGTATATTTCTTTTTCTGTTTTAAAAAGATTAAATCCAGCAATCATTGCATATTTCATTGGCTTCACAAACAACAAGCTAAGATCCCAAGGAAAGCTTGCTTTCCTTGGTTCCTTTTTTCACCTGTTTAGCTAGTTTTAACTTAGTCTTTTTTGAGTTAAGGTAGGATGACTCAAAGGTACTCTTAAAGTGATTTTGGGCATATGTTATTCTAACTAGTACATGAATATTTCTATAGTGCCAGGAAGATTTGTGTAGAAAAAGATCGACCAAATTTGAGTCAGAATGATAGGTTAATTCAGAAATACAAAATATGAGTCATAATGCATTACAAAGATTAAAGAAATCAAGCAGTTACCTACATAATATATATAGGAATTTGAATAGTTATTCAAGACATTAATGGTCAAAGTAATCTTCTAGACGTCAAACATACAACATAAGGA
The DNA here is from genome assembly GCA_001517045.1 of Pseudotsuga menziesii. Taxonomy (NCBI): domain Eukaryota; kingdom Viridiplantae; phylum Streptophyta; class Pinopsida; order Pinales; family Pinaceae; genus Pseudotsuga; species Pseudotsuga menziesii. Next base: position 203,507 of record LPNX010979032.1, on the reverse strand, counting down.
ATGTTTCGTTGTTGCGTTGTTTCTGCACATATGGTTCCCATTGAGGCAGCAGAAGATTGTGTCATAGCTAGAAGCTCTGGAGATAGTAATGAAGTTACAATCCTCACTAATTTGAGAAGATGCTGGAGGAATGATAGATATTCAGTCACAAATGGATAACCTTACACTAAAAATCCATGAAATCAATAAAGGAAAAGAGGTGTAAGAAGAGCTATTGTGTACAAGATGTAGAATAGAAGAACACCATCAAGATAAATTCCCAACACTCATGAACTATGTCATAGTAGGATTTTTAAACCCCTATAAACAACCAAGGGATGCCTTGGTATAGAATATTCCATACTAGAGGCCATCGGTCAGAAGAATGTTTGTATTTGAATAAGATTGTAAGCACAATAGCTAGTTTGTATTGTAAATTATGCAAAACCTGTAGGACATGATGATAAATATTAGAGAGAATTTTAGCTGCTGCAAGATAAAACAACGGATACCTACTTCATGAATAATGATGAGAAAATGAAAGCTGAATGAGCACAACCTTAATACCATCCTACTCAATATTCACCAACACAATCTCAACAACCAGAATATCCTCATCCATAATATCAACAAAATCAGTATCTATTACAACAACACTACCCTCAACCTAGGGGTTGAAAATTTTTAGGGTCGAGGACAACAACAAAAACACCAACAAGGAAGAGGATTTGGTTGAGGATGAGAATGATTCATATGTTATAATTTTGGAAAAACATCACACTTACTAGAGATTCTACAAGTCATGTGAAGACATGTTCGTACTATAAAGTATTTGATCATACTGTCAAACAGTGTCCACAATTGATTGCAAAATGGTAGGATCGAACTATGGGAAATCCCAACCCTGTGAAAAATCCCAATCCGAATGCCAACTAGAACATCCATATGATTTATTTTGATCCCAATGAATCAAACATTACTATCATCACAAGGGGAGGTTCTACGACTGGAGCAAACCAGGAAACACAACTAAGGGTGTGACCGACATCACACGAGAATGTAATATTTGAAGTTCATAAAGAGAAGAGATTATTCTTCGGTGTTTGACCAAAATTTGTTGATAGAAATCAAGAGTAGACATCTAGACAAGTAAGAGAGATTCCTGAAAGGTTCGATATAATACTTAGGAAGCAACCGACGAGAAAAGTTAGTAAGCTCGAACATTTTTTCAAAAGTTCCTTAGCACTAATCCAAGATAAAGATGCTTTTGTAGAATTGATAACACTCATAGAAGAAACTCGAGAATATTTGTGACTCGAACAAAGAGTTAACCATGTTGGGAAAATGTTAAAAAATGCTCATGAGTTGTGAATGACTATGTCGATCACTTTAATGTCGATCATGGATATTCCTACCATGTTGTGACTATATTGGTCTTCCATTAAACTAAGGATATTAAATCAGTCAAAGGTTCTATCCATTGGTCCACTGACTCAAGTACCTATTCAGGTAGAAGGTCTAAAAATATGCATGCTTTAAAGTGATCGACATTGTCGCTGATACAAACCCATATCCTGCACTTTTATTGATTGAATGGGAGATATATAATCAGACCATCATCAATATTAAGAGAATAATCTTGTCATTTGAAGACTCGAAGATAAGTTTTTTCGCACCAATTAATCCACTCAAAGGATAGAGATATGTCGATCCAGTTAATAGTGAAGGACAAGATCATTACCTGGATCATATATATAAATCCATGTCTTCTAAAAATGACTATATAAACCAATAACTAATGGAAAGTTGAGTTGGCAGAGTGCTAGCTCATGTACATCCGATTCAGGAGAAGCAACAGAAATTTGGTAGAATTTGTTGCATGAATTTTCCATGAGAAGATGTGCAAGAATTACAAGATATTTGAAGAAGGTAGGAACTAAGGCAAGAGAGCTACTTACATATCAAGTATTCCCTAGAATTGTATCCTTTCTAATACAATTCAAAGAAAAATTGATAGAATCACATCGATTATTTTCCTTGGACTTTGTGCTGAAAGCTACACCTGCTAGATGGTGGGATACACATAAACAATCTATCTCCAAATGAACATAATGTAGAATATTGTTTGAGATCATATTTGGAGAAGAGATCAGTTATACTAATCATAAATATACAGGATTGAAAATCCTGTCGAACATATTGAGCATTGTTGCATGACATGGTAGGAATATCCATGACAAGAATGGGTTCATCACTTCATACATGCACTAGACAGGATACCAAGGAATTGGTATACATCTGTTGAACTATGACAAAAACTATTGAGTGGGAAGAAATAGCCACTAGTTTCATAGATACATCCAGTTCATAGATGATCACCCTATTAGCACCATTTCTGTGCTAAGTAATTGGTAAGAGATTTGGCCAATTGTAAATTTTCATATCATATGACCTTAAAGATTGTTGATGAATATTTGCAAGTGTTTGAAGAGACATTTCTAAACTCTAAATGAAAATACATAAGAGATTATGTTTTCTGGACTTGAAAATGCATTCAACTAAATAAATCCTCCCTTAGTTGAGTAATGGAAACAAATGAACAACATGGATCTGTAGCGAAAAAAATCAAAGGCCAAAATTTGTTTTCACCCAAGAAAAGTCAGGAGCGGAAATGCGGAAGAGGTAAAAAAAACTTGGTTATAAAAGTGGTAAGCCCTACTTCCACTTTTCGCAGTCCAGATTCAATGACTCAAACTTTTTTCACATAGATTGATGCTACAGAAATAAAAAAGCAGGAGGAAAAGTGGCCAAAATCAGAAAGCAAAAGATACAAAGGTTTGGTCATAGAGATTTAGAACTTCCACCTTCCTCTTTCTGTGATCCACAAGATCTATGGTTCATATAAATCCCACAAAATATCAATGGTGGGGAAAGAAAACATGAAAAGTGGAAAGGAGAAAGCAGAAAAGGTAAATTTTTGGGTTGCAAAATTGGAATACCCGACTTCCTCTTTCCGTGATCCACAAGATATACAGTTCATAGAGATACTGCAAAAATCGACTGTGTAGAAATAAAAAGTAGAAGCAGAAAGGCGGGAGAAAAAATATCAACATCAAACTTCAAAGAATTTAAAATCCTGACTTCCACTTTTTGTTGTCCCAGATCGACAGTTAGGAAATCTCCCACTCAGATCAACGGTGTGGAAAGGAACAAAGGGCATAAAGAGGAAACATAATGATTTCAGGTATGAAGGGTTGAAATGTTTTTTTCCATGATCCGCAAGATCGACATCTAGGATAGATTCCACACAATATCAATGACTCAAAAATGAGGAGAAAGGTAGAAATAAAAAACCTAAGAATTTGGTCATAAAATGCAAAGATCCCACTTTCTAATTTTCATCCTCTACAATTTGATCTTAGATCAACGAATGAGAATGAATCCTTCATACATCGATAGTGCAAAATAAGAAAACATTTGCATGAGTTAACTAGAATTCCCAGTATGTGGGACTTGGTATACCTTGCAGATTTCGATGGCCCATATCACCATTGGTCTCAGATCAATGGTGGAAATTCATTCCGTGGATCTAACGTGCTCGTGGAAAATGTCTTTTCAAATATGTGGAATCGCTTAAAAGTGGGGCATGCTTTAATGGTGGACATCTAATAAAGGATGGATCTACGGTGAAAATTCTTTCGACCGATCTCACTTGCACAAATAAAATAACTTTCTCGATTTGCAAAATCAATTAAATTCCTGCATGTTTCAATAGACAGAATTTATAGTGGTGTAGATCAACGACGGAGGTGAACTCCATTGATCTAACATAGTCATGAAAAATCACTTTTCAAATTTGTGAAATGGCTTAAAGATCGACATATTTTGATGGTTGATATTTAAATAAGATCAGATCTACAGTTGTGGTATATTTTGTTGATCCAACTAGCATATATAAATCAACATTTCAGATCTATGAAATCTTAAAGAGCCACATCATTGAACGATCAAGATTTAAGCAGGTAAAGATCAATGGTCCAGAAGCATTTTCACTGGTGAAGATGCATGCATGAAGGAAAGCGTTGCATAATGTCGAAGGAGGTTCTGAGCCATTTTTTTCACCCAGTAGGCATGGTTTCGCTTTCTTTAATTCTCCATTTTGGTCCATCATGTGCATCCTAGCATGCTTTCCTATTTTGTAAATGATCATGGCGAATATTCCAGATCATAAGTTGTTAGGATTGATCCCCTATTTTGTAACTGATATTAGGTATTAGAGGTTGGTCTCAGGAGCCTGTTAACACTATAAATATACCCTTAAGGACACAGAGGGACTAAAAAGGGAATCCCACAACCTAAAAGAGGAATCTTAGCATGGGTACCAAATGCAAAATAGGGTCTCACTAGGGAACCCATGTATAGGAAGGCTCTACCATTCACATAATATCACTGCTAACAATAGCATGAAGGTTCTGTGACATCATGGAATGGATTCATACCTAAGGTTAAGATGAAAAGGTCATAAGGAGATGCAAAATGCAAAGCAGATATGAAATCCTAACCTATATGCCAGTTCAGACATTATAGCTGTGATAAGCATAAATAGGTCAAAGACTTAGTCAAAACATGCTCAAATCAAGACCCTACAACAAAAATTAGGCCAAATGGTCGAAAAATGGTAAAAAATGGTCCAAACTATAGGAAAGTGGGTAAAATTTTCAAATTTGTTTCTATAAAATAGTGAACAAAAATATTTCCATACCATTTGAAAATTTACCCACCATAGTGTTTTTGGACTAAAAAATTGAGAAGTTGATTCTAGGAGAATCCATCTGCAAAATCACACACCATCTGGTTCAGGTAGATCATCATGCCCCACTCTTTCATTTTCATGTTTTTATTTTAAAATTTCATGGTGAATTTTTTACTTTTGGCCATCCCAAAATAGGAAGTTTTGGCCCATGTGGAAAACAAGTGTTTTTCTGTGTATAGGGCTCAACATTCATGGAAAAAACTGTGATAGCCACCTATGTACACTTTTTTTTTTTAAAGTCACATATAGGGCCGCAAATGACAAATCCAAGGGAAAAAACTAATGAAACTTTAAAGTTCTTGTGTAGGATGAACCTAGAGTGGAGAGAACGTGAACATGAGGACATTGATATGGATGTGCAAGCTGATATATTGGCTCAACAAGCTTTCAAGGATTGTGGTTTATACAAGTTCTGGTGCCTTGGAAGCTTGAGGTAAAAACCAAGGCTAATCAAAATTCACTCCGTGGATCTAACATTCTCATGGAAAATCATTCTGTGGATCTGACATGCTCGTGGAAAATCAATTTTCAAATCTGTGGAATCACTTAAAAGAGGGGAATCTTTTAACGGTGGAGATCTAATCAGGGATGGAACTACAGTGAAAATTATTTCCTCCTATCTAACTTGTATGAAGAAAATAGCTTTCCAAATTTGCAGAATCAGTTAAATACCTGCATGTCTCAATGGCTAATATTGATAGTGGTGTAGTTCAACGGCGGAGGTGAATTCCACTGATCTAACATGCTTGTAGAAAATCACTTTTCAAATTTGAGAATGGGTTAAATATCGACATATTTCGACAGTTGAGATTTAAAGAAGATCATGTCTATGATCACGGTATATTCCACTGATCTAGTTAGCATGGATAAATCAACCTTTCAGATTTGCGAAATCTTAAAGAGCCACATCATTGAGCGGTCCAGATTTAAGCAGATAAAGATCAATGGTCCTTAAGATTTTTTGGAGGTGAAGATGCAGGCATTAAGGAAACCATTGCAGAACATCGAAGGAGGTTCTGATCCATCATTTTCACCCAACAGGCATGGTTTCCATGTGTTAAATTCTCCATTTTGGTCCGTCATGCAAATCCCAGCATGCTTTCCTATTTTGTAAATGATCATGGTGAATATGCCAGATCATAAGTTTTTAGGATTGATCCCCAATTTCGTAACTGATTTTAGATTTTTTAGGTTGGTCCCAGGATCCTTTTACCACTATAAATATACCCTCAATAGAGGAAGATGAGGGTTAAAACCCATGATGTTTAGGGTTATGTAAATTGAGATCTTCCCTTAATAAAATGACAGAGCCAAATGCAGGCTTGTTCCTGCAAAGATTCATGTGTATGTCGTAGTTACAGTCTATTATTTCTTTTATTATGTGCATGTGCTCCTATTTAACTTGCCATTTTTTTTTCTTCATGTCTCAAATGAGTGTGTAATAGTTCAGGATTCATAATATTTATTCTTTGACTATTTGTTCTAGATATCCACAAATCCCTTCAACCAAAGTCGATGCACAATTCATCTCCTTGATGCTATTTATTTATGGATTGTCATTTCTTCTTCTTTATCACCATAATGAAAGCATTATGACTGTAAATGAATTCTACGTTTCCTATATAGAATTTCCCTTGCAAATTGTTTTGTAGTTTATGATTGTGTTGACTCCATGCCCCACTGTATGCTTGCTTTGTTCCAACCACTCACACATCTCAATTTTATTTTGTTTGTATATCTGGCCTTGTTAAAAATTATGTGAGAGATCCCTCTCTATAAAGGAAGAATCCATCTCCTTTTCTTAAAGTGGTTCTATTTTTACCTTTGTATTTACCTTCCATAACCTTGGGTACAATTCTGAGTGCTAGAAAACTGGTGCTGTTGCCGAGGATGAAAATGCAAATCAGCCCTAGGAAAATGACATTGTCTTATTTCTATGACCTGGTTGAGTAGTTGGTCATAGAAACATATAGGTTTTATATGCTCTTGCAAATTAACTCAAATATTCTGGAAAGTGATTCCACTGGGGAGACTGGCATCCGGAAGGACTGATATAGGAAGGAGGGTTCAAATATTCCCTATGTATGAATGAAATTTTTTTAGATATGACTATCGATGGTGAACAATGGTCAAACATCAAGAAGGTCATGCCTCTTTCACCTAGAGACTCCATATTCAAAGAATTGTGTCTGAAAAATGTTCTATGGTAGCTCCATTGTAAAAGGAGATACACATTTTGAGGAGATGATTCAGTTCCTCCATCATTAAGACGAGTTCTCGGGCTGCAAGGTATACTCCTATGAATCTTTCTTCCATTATTAGTTATCCCAGTCGAATACCTAAGATAGATTGTCTAACATATCTTCCAAGATTCAAAGATCAAAAGAATAATGATGCTAGCATTCATTTGTTTAGATTTCATGAGCATATACATAAGCTGGAAGTTAAATTGCATGAGGATTCTTTAATGAAAATATTCATGGATAGTTTAGAGTAAAATTCAAGGTCAGGGTATGAGGGATTACCATCAAGAAATTTATACTCCCTTAAATACTTTCATACAATATTTCATGAACATTTCAAAGATCTGTATCCTTCTTTGTTGTCAATTCAGGATTGTTGCACACACGATAAAAATTTCATTGAAAATGTGAAAGATGAATGTAGTGATTACCAATATATGGATGGATAGGTTTTAGAGATATTACATGAATAATCATCTCAAAAAGAAAAACAAACCAATTTCCATGATATTCAAGAGAATTTCCAGCAGTTGGTAGTGCCTTCCTTGATTCAAGTTGACATGATCCAAAACTATGATTCCACCAGCTATTTGTCTTTCCCTAAAACTGATGATAGTTTGCACCATTCTTGTCTATATTTGTGTGATCAAGAAAGAAGTTGGGACTCCAAATTAAATAATTCCTCATATTATTCATCCCTGTTGATGCATTTGTAACTTCAGAATGTATTCACTTGTATATTGTATGTATTGTACCTCGATGTTCCTATCGAGAGAATCATTAATGTAATCAAGACAAGTAAAATCATGCCCCGATGTTCCTATCAAGATAACTACTAACAGTCATGAGGAATTCCCCACCTTTATAATTCAAGGGGTAAAGTCCCCATAGTTGTGGGGCATTAGAGTCTCCCTAGAGAAGTCGACCCAGTTAAGTACACTCGGGCCAACATAGTTGATTTAAATGTCAACTGAGAGAAAGAATATAAATATAGGGAGGCTCTCCTCTATTTGACATAATCTCACACTCAGTTGTAGAACACGAGTGAGAGAGAAGGAGCTGAGACAGGAGAGAGAGAGAACAAGTGGTGGAGATCATATTTTCTGTCTTTGGGTTTTACTCGTGCCATTGGTGCTTATTCTATCTCTGAGGAGGTTGCAGGGTTTTCTCATTTATGGTTTCCTCAAGGAAAATTATTTGTTTCTATTGTCTCTTGTGATTGATTGTTGTGCATGTTATTCTCTAAGATAAGATCCTAAGATCATATTGCTTAAATGATAAAAATATAACATGGTATCAGAGCTAACCTGAGAAGAAGACATCATGCAGCTGCGAAATCTAGGGATTCTTATGTTTTGGGTCTCTCTCCATATATAATAAACAAAAGGAGGCTAGGCTAACTCTCCATTGAAGGACGCAGCTTTTTGTCAAAGTGGAATTTGATTCTAGGCATTTTCAGTTTTTTACCTAGTGCTGCAACAACAATTAGGGATTTTCATAGAAGAAGAATTTTTTAGTGATCCCAGCATAGGATTTATCTCCCCCTAAAAATAAAAACTTAGATACCAAGGTCTAAATTTTTGGTTGGGTAAAACTCCGGGAAAGTCAAACCCTAACTTGACCCTAGATGAGAAAACCCTAATTTACTAAAACTGGTAGTTTTGGTACATTCTCTATATCTTGATATTGGAGAAGATTTAGAAGTCAAATTTTTTACAAGATGAATAAATATTCATGATGAACACTGTGTAAAAAATTAAGCCTCAATTGGACTATAATCTAGAAGATATGATTCCTCCAAATCAGGGTTCTAGCCTCTCCTATGATTTATCCCTAAAAATGACACCTTGGGAGAATTGCTATATCTAGGGATACAAAGGTCCAAATGAAATGTCTCAAGATTTTCTAGAAAGGGATAAGACTTTAATTTGTGTGGTAAAAGTTTTAGATCCTGAATATGAACCACTAACACGTGGAAGTTCATACAATCTCTCTCTTCTGAACAGTCCTGAAATACATCCCCTTGGGAAAATGCGCACAAGTTCCAATTGGTGAAACCAATTATGATCAAAACTGTGGTGTTGGAAATAGGATAGACGCATCTACCTCACTGAAACATTTCAGACACAGGATATTATTACTTTCAGATATACAATAGAAACAATATCAGGCATTTCTATAGAAGAAATTGGAAAACTAAGGCTTCCTATTCCGGGAGCTTCCCTCCACTGTTTTAAGAAAAAAGAGTATATTGGATAGATCACTGTGAAGAGGAGTATATTTTTATCTAACAAGAATTTTTAAATTTCAAGTTTTGAAAATTAGGTTTTCTATGAAAAAACCTAGATCATCCAGATCCGAAATTGGGATGGACACCTAAAATCGGTAAGATCGAATCTTTTACTATTTACATTTGAGGTTTTCATTTTAAAATGACTAATCACACCAGATTGATGATAATATTGGTGAAGCTGACAACTTCCAAGCATGGAAGTATAGGATATCCCTAAATAAAATGAATTGGACACCCACATAAGTGGAGAGGTTCTAGTTCCAGAGGGAGATGAAGCTAAAATCCTTTCACAAGAAGAACTTGGTCAAGGACAAGAAGATCATTGCTGATTCAATCAAGGATCACCTTATACCACAAGTGTCTTTCCTAAAGACACCTAAAGAGATGTTTGATTTCTTGAACAATCTATTTGAAGGGAAGAACATAAATGATAATATGAGTTTGAAGATCCAGAATGTAGAGACTATACAATCATACTTCATGAGGGTCTCTCAAATCAAAGAACATATGGAAGTGGTAGAAGAAGAAGTGAAGAATGCAAAAGTTGTGATAACTACCTTGAATGGACTCCTAGGATCATGGGATTAATATATTTGAGGAATGTGTGCCATAAGGAAGTGATTACTTTTAGCAGACTCTGGGAAGATCACACACAAGAAGAAGCTCGACCCATAATAAGAGAAGAGAATATGGGAGCAACTAAAGATCAACGCTTATGATTCAAAGAAGATCCCTCAGGCTATGAGGAATATGAAGAACTTGATTCTTGAAGAACCTCTTATCCAATTTAAGAATTTGGATTATAAATTATGTTGTTATGAATGAAGAAGATGATGAAGCTGAAAGAAGGAGCATACCCATGAAAAAAATTAAGATAAGTATTCAATTTTCATTTCATGATATTGTTTTGTTATGCATTTGCTTATATTCAGTTGATGTATTATGCATGATAGAATGTTTGCATTAATAACAGTATACTACTAATATGCATGTGATGGGTAAGTAGCTCATGGTGATATACAAGTCTCCATTGCTACTTATCTAGAATCAATCCTCTTTGCTAACATATTGGATTAGTGCACATTCTTAATGATGTCATAGTAGAGATGGAAGGAATCTAGAAAGTTTCCTTGAGATATGGATGAATGTTGTATTGGCTAAAATAGTTGCATGATAATATCTTTATTCATAAGAATTTTCCATTATGAATATACCTTATGAAATGTTTCTAACCATATAACTAATGCATTTGACTTGTAGGAAAGATCGTGTACAATGGCCTACAAGAAAAGAAGGACGAGACTTGTTCCAAAGAACAAGTGATGACAATTTGAGAAATAATCGAAGATTAAGAATAATATCATGATAATTTCAAAGAAAGAAGAGGTCTCAAACACAGTGTAGTTATGTGACACCATTGAGCAACATCATTGATGCAAAACCTTCCATCTATGAAGAAGAAGCCAAGAAGAAAGGGAAGGAGAGTACCCGTTAAAGAAGAATGATGTCTAGGATGCGGTATTGAGACCTGAAGGGAAGTCTGTAGTATCTTCCATATGGATCTACATGATACAACATGCAATATATGGAAACATTATGGGATACAAGGAAAGATTCGTAGCATGAGGCTTCTCATGGAAAGAAGGCATAGAATACGAAGAGACATTTGCAGCCATCGGAAGATTAGACACATGACAAGAAGAATCATGTGTGCAAATAAAATAAGGCCTTGTACTAGCTTAGAAGGAACTCATGGGATAACACATACATGAGGAGCTTGAAGATCACCTAGAGTGATGACGATATTAACCTTTGCTACAAAATTGAAGATGAAATCCTATAGAGGATGACAAGCTCATAGATGGGTGCAAGAAGAATTTTTTCAAGATAGAGGATCTTGGTATCCAGTGACCCTAGATGGACAAATAGAATATTAGTAGCAGAGGAAGCTACCTGTCACTCTAGTAAAGAATGTTTCAATGCATAGAGTACGAAAGAAAGAGGGAAAATGATGCTTTTCTTTAGAGGGAGTGACTCTAAAAGATCTTGAGGTTTGACATGGTATGACAGGATGGAAAGCTTATTGATGGCTCTACGATTTACTGAGAGTAAAGCATATTCCAAACTTTTATTCAAGGTTGAATTGAAAAGACCAGTGATGCCCCTATTATATTTTGAAGAATTGTTCCTGACAGAAAAGAGGAACTCATTAAATTTGCAAGAAGGAGACTTGTTTCCGAGTTCAGGATGAAGGACTCGGGGATGATGCACTGCTTTCTAGGCATGGAGGTGTGGCAGAATATAGATAGAATCTCCCTAGGACAAGGGAAGTATGCAGTGGAGATATTGAAGAGGTTCACGATGATGGACTGCAAGGTCATGACCACACCTATGGCATTGAACCTGAAGCTATTGATTGATGCTTCATCAAAGACAATTGATACTACGATGTATTGTCAGATGATTGGTTCATTGATGTAACTAACGAATACAAGACCAGATATTTTCTTTGCTGTGAACACGTTGATCCAGCTCCTAATAGACATGAGACATGTTAACCTGATTATTGCAAAGCATATTCTGAGGTACCTAAACAGTACAGCTGATTATAGGCTCAAGTATGAGGTGAATCATAAGATTAACCTGGAAGGTTATATGGATTTGGATTGGGTAGGAAGTTCCATTGATAGGAAGAGCACTTTGGGGTGCTACTCTAGTATGGGATTGGGTGTGATCTCTTGGTTTAATAGGAACCATTCATGCGTGGCACTAAGTACAGCCGGGGAAAAATATGTTGCCACTTGTTCGGTTATTTGGGAGGTAGTATGTTTCTTTTGAAAAATACTATTTGATTTGATTGATCTAATTCTCATTTTTGTATGATGCAGAGAGGAGAAGTGAAGCTCCAGTTTGTGATCCAGATCAAGATTTCTCAAAAGAGGAACTTCTAGCATAGTCGATAAGATAGGTTGTCTGAGCATAAAATCCTAGTGAAGCTCATAGGTTTCCTAGGCATAAACGGTCCTGTAGGTTGTCCTTGGATGTAATTGGTCCTGGAAAAGCTCACAGGTTATCCTTGGATGTAATCATCCCTGATGTTATTCTATGCTAGAAATGGCCAGAGTGAAGTTTGAGTACTTCAGGGAGAAGCTTGTTGTTCTCCAGTTCGACGTTCCTTCCAAGGAGAAGCAATGAGTCCAAGAGCCCTTATGACATGGTGGTAGAATTGGTTCCTCTCATGGTCAGTTGTAAGTGGAGAGCCCTTCCATTGATGGTAGTAGTTGTGTCCTACCATGCCACTAGTTGTAAGTGTAGAGCCCTTCCATGGATGGTAGTAGTTGTGTCCTACCATGCCATTGGTTGTAAGTCCATAGCCCTTCCTTGGATGGTAGTAGTTATGCCCTACCATGCCATTGGTTGTATGTGTTGGGGGCCTTCCATAGATGATAGTAGGTGTGTCCTATCATGCTGATGGTTTTAAGTGTTGGGGCCCTTCTATAGATGATAGTAGGTTTGTCCTATCATGCTAATGGTTGTAAGTGTTGGAGCCTTTCCCAGATGATAGTAGGTGTGTCCTATTATGATGATGTATGTAAGTGTTGGAGCCTTTTCATAGATGGTATTAGGTGTATCCTACCATTCTAGTGAATGCGAGTGCTGGGATTTTCTAACATGGTTCTTGGATGTGTTCCTCCCATGGTCAGATGTGATTGCTAGGCATGCCTTTCTGACATGGTGGTGGATGTGTTCCTCCCATGGTCAGATGTAAGTGTTGGGAGGGAATTTATGACATGGTTCTTGGATGTGTTCCTTCCATGGTTAGATATAAGTGCTGAATAACATGAAGAAATACATGGAGGATAGGACTGCAAACATCATGAAAAAGGGTTGGCTTTGTGGAACTTCCTATGACGAATAGAATTAAGAGATAGCACAATCTGTTCAAGATAGCGGAAGCAACAAGGCTGATGACCCGAGATGATCTAGTGATGATCCATAATTGATGATGTTCTAGTGATGATGATCTAGTGATGAACCAGACTTGATGATGTTCCAATGATCATCTAGAATTGATGATGTTCTAGTGATGATGATCCAGTGATGATCCAATGATGATCCAGACTTGATGATGTTCTAGTGATTATCTAGACTTCATGATGATCTAGTGATGATACAGACTTGATGATGATCTAGTGATGATCCATACTTGATGATGATCCAATTATAATACAGACTTGATGATGATCCATACTTGATCTAGTGACAAAGACTTGTGCTGATGAATTGTGTCAAGATAATACCTTTGTAGTTAAGAGGGAGTGTTGATGTATTTGTAACTTCAGAATGTATTCACTTGTATATCGTATGTATTGTACCCCGATGTTCCTATCAATAGAATCATTAATGTAATCAAGTCATGTAAAGTCATACCCCGATGTTCCTATCGGGAGAACTACTAAGAGTCATGAGTAAGTCCCCTCCTTTATAAGTCAAGGGGCAAAGTCCCCACAAATTTGGGGCACTAGAGTCTCCCTAGAGAATTTTACCTAGTGAAGTACACTAGGGATGACACAGTTGAGTTAAATGTCAAGTGAAAAAAAGAATATAAATAGAGGGAGGAGCTCCTCTATTTGACATACACTCACACTCAGTTGTAGCACATGAGTGATAGAGAAGGAGATGGGACAAGAGAGAGAGAACAACTGGTGGAGATCATATTTTTTGTCTTTGGGGTTTATTGCTGCCATTGGTGATTATTCTATCTCTAAGGAAGTTGCGGGGTTTTCTCCTTTATGGTTTCCCCGAGGAAAATTATTTGTGTCTATTGTCTCTTGTGAGTGATTGTTGTGCATGTTATTCTCTCAGATAAGATCCTAAGATCATATTGCTTAAATGATAAAAATCTAAGAATCCCCTAAAAGTTTGTCACAAGAGGAGGATGCCCTTATTCAATTAGAAATTCCCCTTTTGCAGCAGCAAGTTCTTCAAAGACCATCTATAGATTTTGTAATTTCAGGGCCTGATAATGATGAAAACTCCATTGCAATACAAGGTAAAATGGCTGAAAACATAGAAGATAGTGAGTGTGCTAAGGGTGATATTTTTCCTTTGTGTTGTGCTTCATTTGAATTGCTTAGGTATCTACATAAAATATCTAGGAAAGCACAAAAACTTGAGGATATGACATTTACAGAAAATGATAATGAAAACTTCAAACAATCACGCCATCAATCTCAGTCTGTGGAAGAAACAATAGTTTTCCATGAAGGGTTCAATAAAAAATAGGAATATGAGAATGATGAACAACTAGAATCTTCTCTGGATTCCAACCTTTCTTTTAATAAGCAATAATATCATCAACGAGTGGTATACATGAAGAGAATCATCCTAATTTGATTTACAAATACTACAATGAACATGTTGAAAATTATGTTAGTGATATTTTTAAGAAATATTTCAGCATGCCTATATATGATCATGACTACTTGAATAATGCGCCTGAAGAACCGAATGCTATTCCTTTTGAAATGCATGAGAGGAATTAAGTTATTAATTCATAAATTTTGAATGAAGTTGGTGATATCTCATTTGAAAATTGTCATGAGAATTCCCTTCATGGTTATTTTAAAGATCAGTTTGATAGGGTGCTAGATGAGTTGCAGTTGGAGAAATTCTATCATGGCAAACAAATAACAGAAAATTTTCTAGGTTATCATGATCCAGTGGTAGAATACATGGATAAGCTTTGCAATGGTAATGGCTGGTTATGTATTTATCATTAAGATAAATTTCTTTATCATAACATTTTTCCAATAATTTTGTCATCTATGTTTATGATCAAGCACGAGGAGAAAGTTTGTGTATGGGACCATTTGTTTGATTGGATTCATAGGAAGTTAGAAATCACTTGACTAGGAATTGATGCTTAGTAAGTAGGGTAGGTAGGCGTGAATAAGATCGACATCGCAAGAATTTGTTTCAGTAATTTTTTAGTTTGTTTCAGCATCATTTTAGTTTTTGTTTTTAGAGCATGTTGGGGATTTCTGGAACAGGTTGGGAGCTGTCCAATTTATTTGGCACCTGGTATATGGGGTTCTTTACTACCTTGCAGGGAGGATATCATCCCAAGTTGGAGCCATTTGTTAGCACCATTTCTGGGCAAAGTAAATTGTAAGGGATTTGGCCAATAATGGTGAAATAAGGTTTGTAAATTTTCATATCATATGACCTTAAATATTGTTGATGAATATCTGCAGGTGTTTGAAGGGACATTTCTAAATTCTAATTGTAAATACTTAAGAGATTTTTTTTTTTCAGTGTTACATATAGAAACTTCCTATGGATTGGGGGTACCACAACATATAGTATGACATTAGAAATCAATATTTTCCAATATGCAATAGCAGTAAGAAAATATAAAACTAAGGGATATAGAATCGTACCATATTCTGGACAGTTGAAGTAGATCTCCATTGAGATTTTCTAATGCAGTTGTACTTACAATTTTCTCTCAACAACAACAAAAAAAGAAAGCATGATATATATAAATATATAAATGTGTTAGAGCTACTCTAGCATATATAATCAATCATGTATAAGAAAGTAACTACATCCATGGATTCAATATTCATATTCACATGCACATGTATTGGACAAGAAAATATATTTCTATTAATAAAATAGAGATACAATAGTGACAAACTCTGTCAGAACTTCTGCAAACTGGAGAAACTGAGTCCTCCACCTCAGCCTCCACCACTTCAATCCTCCATATCTTGATAGAAATCTTACAAATAAAAGGAAATATTGCGAAGAACACTATGTGCTCCAAAGGGACAAAGGGATGCAGACTCAAGTATAAGCAAAACTGAGGAAACAATGGACTATAGTTTCCTTACTCTTCAATTTATCCTCCTTCAATTTATCTAAGAGGCTCAATATATAACACTCCAAAGAGGTAATGGAGGTTTGAATCTGAGTGTTCGCAAGGAATATGGAAGGCCAAGAGAAAATATATTCAGAATCATATCAGGAAAACTCAAAAAATATTTTTCTTTATCCACACATCTCGATGTACACAGGTTTGAGGTCAAAAGCTGCCTATACACACGAGTATGTATTTAAAAGTCACGTATAGGTATAAACATGTGATTTTTGGGGATGATCTTCGAACATCAAAGTATAATATAAGTCCATGGGGTCCAAAGAGTCCGTAGAGGGACATGGAAGGACATAAAAGTGTGATCAACCAGGTGTATTAAAATCAACTAAAGCAGATGCCCCCTAATGTGTGAGGTCATAGAGGTAACATGATGGCCAACACAAATTACCAAATCCATCCTAGAAGTGGAATAATGAATACCTAGGTGGAAGAAATAACCACTCATCAGTACAATACAATAATCAATCTCTGTATGTGATTGCAAATACATATAGCAGTCCTAGATACATCAGAGTACAATTGCCATGAATAGGCATGATATACAAAGTTTCATGTGTGCTCATCACCATATACAGTATACAATGGATCAAGATCTTCATAGTGGATGAATATATCTGATATACACTGGAATTTGGAATAAATATCATGAGAGCTGAAATCTCATGAATACTAGAATGATCAAGGAGGTAGCATATATGGAGTGCCACCAAGCTGGAAAATCTTCTCCACAAACCACTATGAGTACATGTCCTACTATGTGAATAGATGTGTTGAGTTCAAACATAGTAGTCCATCGTCTGATTATCAGTCATTGATGTATACCCTTAACACACATGAGATCGCCCATAGATAATGATAATGGGAATCGAGGTATAGAGTGCAATCTAACAAGTGTGAATAGATGAGTTGAGGTCGAACACTTGAAAGAGAAACCATCGATCAAGAGACATTGATGTATTCCCAAAACTAATGATGGCGAGAGAACCTACCATTAATGACTGTAAGTATCAAGGCACTCAAAGAACTATAGATTCCTATTCCTGAATAAATGATCTGAAGTCAATCGAATGGAATCCACTAGAAGGAGGGCATCAAGGAATTCCCCATCAACCAACACAAGGTACTCATCGATTCCATATAATGTGGAAGAACTCAACGAATAAGATCTGCATTAACTTGTAACCGTACCGAGAATGGATGACATGCAAAGTCAAGATAACTGAGGAATGGATGACTCAGGATTAAACTTTCTTCAAACAACAACATAAGGAAAGTGGTGAATGAAGGTAGGCAGCATGGACTTGATATGCAAATTGGGACATCTCTATGACACAGGAGGCATCAACAAAGGATCCATGGGTACTAGAAGCATAACCAGTCGGTGGAGATAAACTCAAAGTAACAAGTACAACTCCTAAAGTCAAAATAACAACCCAACCAACGGATGTGATATACAGTGATCTGTTCGAAGGAGACACGACTTGATTGCTACCAAAGATAACATTTTTTCCTGTCTAGATTTTTATGTTTTTTTATTTATTTTTGGATTTTTTCAGATATTACGAAAATATTGAAAAATAATAAAAGTGTTTTATAGTACATATCTAGGAGGAGATGAGTGTCATGGGTAGGAAAGCTAGTTCCAAGTAGTGGAACATACCTATGTTCAATGCAAGGAAGTATCTATAAGATAACGACACTTGGTGGGAGGTATCCTCCTGGTACAGGGGTGAACAAGTCGCAAAGGAAATGTAAAAGGATATGCTTGGATAGACATGAGACAAGCTCGAGATACATGGCTTATAAATCTAAAGAAAGGAGTCAACGTAAAGATCAATAAGGAAAGAAAAAATCATGAAATGAAATGACAACTTGATGTATACAAGGGAGTCCCTATGGGGAATTGTTGGCATAAATTTCAAGAGGAGTATGAAGCTCTTTCTCAAGGACACAGCAGGACTAAAAAGGGATTCCCACAACTTAAAGGAGGAATCTCAGCATGGGTACCAAATGCAAAATAGGGTTTAACTAGGGAACCCATGTATATGAAAGGTCTACCATTCACATAATATCACTTCTAACAACAACATGAAGGTTTTGTGACATCATGGAATGGGTTCGTACCTAAGGTTAAGATGAAAAGGTCATAAGGTGATGAAAAATGCAAGCAGATATGAAATCCTAACCTATATGCTAGTTAAGACATTATACCTATGATAAACACAAACATATCAAAGACTTGGTCAAAACGCACTCAAATCGGGACCCTACAACACAAATTAGGCCAAATGGTCCAAAAATGGTAAAAAATGGTTCAAACTATAGGAAAGTGGGTAAAAATTTCAAATTTGTTTCTACAAAATAGTGAAAAAAATATATTTTCCATACCATTTGAAAATTTACCCACTATAGTGTTTTTGGACTAAAAACTTGAGAAGTTGATTCTAGGAGAATCCGTTCACAAAATCACACACCTTTTTTTTCAGGTAGATCATCATGCCCCACTCTCTCATTTTCCTACTTTTATTTTAAATTTTCATGGTGAATTTTTTACGTTTGGCCATCCCAAATTAGGCGGGTTTGGCCTATGTGGAAAACAAGTGTTTTTCTGCATATAGGGATCGACATTCATGGAAAAAACTACGATAGCCGTGTATGTACACAATTGTTTTTAAAATAGTCCTGTTGAGGGCCGCAAATGACAAATCCAAGGGAAAAAACTAGTGAAACTTGAAAATTCTTGTGTAGGATGAACCTAGAGTGGAGAGAATGTGAACATGAGGACATTGATAGGGATGTGCAAGCTGATCTATTAGCTCAATAAGCCTTGAGGGATTGTGGTTTATACAAGTTCTGGCACCTTGGAAGCTTGAGTGAAAAAATGAAGGATAATCAAAATGCTAGTAGAATGTTGGGATCTTGACTCAGAGAGATTCCAGCTAGATGGGATGCCCCGCAGCCTTGAGGTTGAGGATATTTATTTCATCATAGGAATATCCCACAGAGGGGAAGTGGTGAACCTACATGCTCATGGAAATTCACTCTGTGTATCTAACATGCTCATGTAAAATCATTATGTGGATCTAACACGATCGTGGAAAATCACTTTTCAAATATGTGGAATCGCTTAAAAGAGGGGCATCTTTTATTGGTGGAGATCTAATCAGGGATGGATCTATGGTGAAAATTACTTCCTCCTATATAAATTGCATGAAGAAAATAACTTTCCAAATTTGCTAAATTAGTTAAATACCTGCATGCATCAATGGCTAATATTGATGGTGGTGTAGTTCGACGGTGGAGGTGAATTTTGCTGATCTAACATGCTAGTAGAAAATCACTTTTCAAATTTGAGAATGGGTTAAAGATCGACATATTTCAATGGTTGAGATTTAAAGAAGATCATATCTATGATCATGGTATATTTCACTGATCCAACTAGCACGGATAAATCAACCTTTGAGATCTGTAAAATCTTAAAGAGGCACATCATTGAACAGTTCAGATTTAAGAAGGTAAAGATCAATGGTCCATAAGATTTTTCACAAGTGAAGATGCAGGCATGAAGGAAACCATTGCAGAACATGGGAAGGAGGTTCTAATCCATTGTTTTCACCCAAAAGGCATGGTTTCTGGGTGTTTAATTCTCCATTTTGGTCCATTCATGACAAGATACCATTGGATGGAATGCTACAATGTGATGGGAGAACCAGATGATGATGACCCAATCAACATAAACATAGCTGAGTCGAAAGGTATGGGAAAAGTGGAGGGATTTGGTATTTCTAGTGACCAATTCTTGAGTCAAATCAAAATCAAGAAAGTCAATATTAGTTTTCCTAAAAATCCAAAGTTCGACAATATTGAAGATTATTGGGATGAAGAGATGTTGGGTTCTAGAAATACCCCTTTTATCCCAATCCTTTTTTTCCCTTTTTCCCTGATTTTTTCTTTTATTTACAACCAAGTATTCACCTTTCCAAATAACATGCATGGATTCAAATAGGTGTAATTCATTATTACTTTGTTACATTAATATTTAGAAATGCTTGTGATTATGGATTTTATTCCTCGTAATGTTGACTTGTGATGAATTTATGAGAAGTAAGTGAGGACAACAAGAAATCAAGGATCATTGTCTTGCTAATACACATGGGCACAAAAATTTTGGCAGCAATTGCACACCTCCAGGGCTCAATTGGGATATTTACTAAAACAACTCAGGTTATTCACCTTTGCGACCAACTAAGACTCATTCAGTACCATAACAATTTCAGTTTTAAATTCATAATTGATTATGAAACATAATTCCTTCTCATGCAACAATATTTGTAACTATTTATATTCTTCACATTGTATACTAAACAACCGAAAGATAAAATATCTTCATGGCTGCATGAATCACAGGACTTGAACTGTTTTTGTTTCAATATATATGGGATGATGTCATCATATAGAAGGTTAGTATTATTTTTAGGAGAACAGTTAGCGATGTGAATAACTCTGTAATTGAAATCCATTGGTAATGAAAGAAACAACATTTTCCTCATTATAGTGTGTTAGGTTTTCAGATCTTGTAGCGACATCTCTGTTAGAAGGCCAGGGCCCACCTTCTCGTAGAGGTGTTGAGATTAGTTAGTTGTTGTTTCCTTTAATATTTTCAGTTCTGTGTGGCATGGAATTGTAATTTACATTACTTTCAGTTTGCTGCACCTATGGGTTTAGTTCGCATAGGATTTAATTGGTTAAGAATCCCTTTTTCTTGATTGAATTGTGTGCACATTAAGAGTAAGATTTCCTTTCATTAGTTGATTTCCAAAAATAGTCGAATGCGTAGTGTAGAATTCTTTTTTGCAAGTGTGTTGCTTATTTCTATTTTATCTTCCCTCTCCTACTATGTATCATTATTGTTAAATCACATTCATGAAGTGATGAATGGTGAAATTGCACATAGAATTACAAAGTAGAAGAAGAGTTGATCCCTTCTATGATTGAACACTACAAGTATGATCTAATTTCTTTCACGATGATATTCTAGGATTTAACTTCTTGCAAAAGAAATTTAGATAGAATATTTTGAGCAATTAATCTTGTAGATGATGATATAAAAGGACTGTGAAGTTTCTTAATCTTTGATGGCCAAGGTATTGATTGAAGTTGGATTGAGCAGTTGGAAGAGCATAGATTAACAATTAGTTAGATTGGGTCTCTTTCGTTCATTGATCAATTACTAAATTGTTTATGCATAGACTTTGTTTAATTACCTTTGAGATAACCAGACTTCCGTAGGTTGACAATTTATATTGAGCACTCTGTTTATTAAATCTAAATTAATAAGAAATTATAGTAACCAACATTTTGCCACCAATTCTGGGGAAGGTAATTGGTAGACATAGATAGTAGCTGATTAGTTGAATTTATTTAGCTATATTGATTTTTGGGGTTGTAGGGATGATAAAACGAAGTGAAGAGATGTGCATCCTTTAATAGGATGAACAGGTTCCTACCCCAAGGATCAGGTATGAATATTTAAGTTTGCATGAATACAAGAAGAAAAGAACAAAAAAGCCTCAAAACACTAACTTTGTAGGTGAAAGATGTCATGGAGGCAATCCAAGATTAGGAAGGAACATATTTATTGATGAGCAATTTGCTAGGGCCAATTATTCTACTATATCCCTATATCAAATATCATCTTTAGGAAGAGAAATTCCTGGCCTCCCTAGGATGGATTCATCAATATCAACTGTGGAGAGACAAGTGGGGGCATCAACTCCACTTGGCATTATCAAGAAGCAATCCCTAGGGTATAGGGCAAGTTTTTTGGGGGGAATCTAACAAGAGGAGATATATAGAATCAACAGGAAGGAGGTAACTAAAGAAGATTGGTTGAAGTTTCGAGAGGAATTCGAGGAGAAGAAGAAGCGATAAGATAAAGAGAACAAGGAAATCATGAACAATGAACGTCATCTTGACTACTGTGAAGATGGATTTAGGGACAATGAAAACAACAATGGAAACAATCAACATGAAGAAATAGTGTCTACACTTCAATTCCCCAATCAACATACAACTAGACATGCTCCCATTAAAAATATCTCACCTTCAGTACTGCCAAATTTTCATGGCAAGTCCACTGAAGATCGAGATGAATTAATTTTTGAATTTGATATCCTTTGTTGAATATATGATTATATTTCCAGTGAACATAAGTTAAAATTATTTCCTGCCACTCTGAAAGGAAATGATTTACAATGGTTTATGAGTTTGGGTGTTGAAATTGTCACAACATGGGATCAAATGAAGCAAGTATTTCTTGCAAAGTACCAGGATGATTGGAAGTCTAAGGACAAGAGAGAGGAATTGTTTAAAATGATACAAAAAGATGATTAAATATTGGAGGAGTTTGTAGAAATACTCCTATATAATGTGCATAGGTCTGGTGACATTGATATTGGGAGAGATGTTCTTAAAATCATTTTATTACGAGGGATCAGAGAAGGCTACCTTAATATGATCAATTTATTAGGAAATGTGGACATATTTAAGGAGTCTTTTGATCATATTGTGAATCTATGTCGAAGATAATCCAAAGGGTCTTCAAGAACCTGCACAAGGGAATGATATTTCTTTACAGGAGCACAAATGTCAGCTAGCAGAGGGGACACTCAGGAAGAGATATGTAATATTCTTGAAAACTTTAAAACTCATAGGATGAGTTCTATTTCCTCATAGTTGGATGTCCTGAGAACAAAGAAGAGGCAAGTGGAACAAGATTCGTCACTTGGTGTATTATTTCCTAAGTGTAGAAAGAAGCACTTGTTGATGCAATTAACACTTGACAAGGTGGAGGTTTGTGGCTTGTGTGACTTGGATCATGATTCAAAATATTTTCGTTCACTGCCAAAGGTCAAGGAAATATTTCAAGCATCCACTGTGGATATGGAACAAGATTATTTCATCTCACAAAATAATCCTTGGCAACCTCGTGCTCCAGGTATGAGTCCAAACCCTACATTTTTTTAATTCTTGGAATAACATGAATAATCAGTTTCCCCCACACTATTCTTATCCCACTACTCAATGGAATCCACCTACTAGGACTACAATGAAAAATCCTACCCCTTGGATGCCATAGGAATGAAACTCTAACCATCAAGGCCCTTGGTATCTTGGTTGGATAAATCCTTATCCAAGAAATCAGTTTCCTCAAAATCAAGCACCTCAACCATAGTATCAACAACCACAACTGCAACTCCCTAATAATGATGCAAACATTAATCCACCACTTCTCCCTCAACTACCTGATCAACCTATCACTAACTCCAATAATAAGGCAGTGCAACAATTTGTTAGAATAATAAATCCATAGTTAGCTACCTTAGACATTAACTAATCCATTTTTGTCTTATTTTTCTAGTTTCCAATATTCCACTCTATGCAAGTTGTCCTTCCACATGTCCTAGAAGTCAAACTTACCAAAACTGAGTCATGGAGCACTTGGGAAACCTCCTAGAATCCATATTTAGCATATCTACTTTATTCCAGATCCTCCCTAGAGCATGTCTACTTTTTCTACTTTATTGCCTACTTTACTGAGATTTATGGCAAAAGGGAAAGTATGACTAGGTGCAGTTGACTTGTTTTTTTTCCCTCATCATCCTCAATTATTTTATCCTAATAAAAGCATGTATGATTTTTCTTTCCATCACCTATTATCTTTCCTACTTGACTTTTCCACTTCGTGAGCTCCTAGGCAAATTTGGAAACTGCTTTATGCACCTATGGGGGATTTGACTAGATTTATTAAGCCTGATTTTGACTATTTAAAATGGCATCCTTATACATTCAAATATCTCATGTAGTTATTTATTTCAGCAGCCTATGAATTCACAAGGTTGGATATTGTACACTTATTCAATACAGATTAGTGTTATGCTTCAATTTCAGTCTCCTTTGTGTGTAAATTTGCATGTTTGATTAGTAATTTTGTGAGTGCAATTAATCTATCACCTGAGTTCACTTTCCACATGGTATCAAAGAATTTTTACATTGATTTCTCTCCTTCCATATTTCTATTGCAAGTTCGACATCTTGACTGGGAGCTATTTTGCTGACTGAAGGGACAATTTCTGAGCTATGGATCAATCACAAAAGATCATATTGAATCCATTTAATTTGTTTGAATGGAAAGAAAAGATGGAGACATTTTTTAGAGAAAAGGTCTCTATAGGGTGCCTATGGAAACTGAATTAGATCCGAATGCAGTTGCAGAGAAAATTAAATGGCACAATAGGAGGGATGAGGCTTATGGTCTCTTGTGTCTGAGCATATCCAGAGACCTCCTTTTCCATCTTGATGGATTGACATCACCAAATTAAGTATGGGAGAAGCTTGTAGAGATTCTTGGTAAGACATATGAGATGAGAGAACATCAAATTGAGAATGAATTGATCTCCTTGAGTCCCAGCAGCTTCGAATCCCTACAACTCTATTTTTCCAAGTTTAAAGCCCTTGTTTTGCAGCTAAAACAATGTGGAATCGAAAAGAAGGAGGAGAAACTAGTTTTGGCCATAATATTGAATCTTGGACCTAACTATTCAGTGTTTGTTTCAACCTTCCATGCCACAAAGTTGATAGCTTGAGCCTAGAAGATGCCTAAGCTTGCAGAGTTCATGGAATCCATCACACAAGAACAAGATAAATTGGTGATGATGGGCACCATCAAAGATTCCAAACACCAAGCTCTAGTTTCTGGATATTTGAGGGTAGATTCAAAAGGAAAGAGGAAAGATAAGAATCCATCTGAGCAAAAGAGAGAAAAGAACAAGTTTCAGGAGGATCCCCAAGGATCTAAGAAGAACTTCCAGAAGAACAAGAACAAAAGAGAAATGAGCAAGTGCGCATACTACAGTAATGGATTTCATCCTAAGAGATCCTGAATGAAGAAGTAAAATGACATGTTGACCCAAATCCTGGAGAATAATAACATCTCCCTTCCTGATAGCTCAAAGAAGAGGGAAGGAGGATCAAATTCAGAAGACAGAGAGAGAGTTCATGCATTGGTTGCTGGCACATCAAGCTCACCTAGATTCATCATAGACTCTGGAGCTTCAAGACATATGGTTTCGACCAAGGATGCCTTATCCTCTCTTGATACATTGAAAGGTCCACCAATAGTGTTGGTAGATGACTCTCTCACTGACATTTTGGGCAAAGGAAGGATTGATCTTGACCATGGTAAGTTCAACATTGTATTGTATGTTCCAGGTCTTTCCTCTAACCTCTTGTCAGTGTATTAGATGACCCACATAGGGTCTCCAAATAAGGTCATATTCTCCCCTGATGATGTTGAGATCATGGAGATCTCAAGTGGTAAATTAATTTCAAAAGGAGTTGTAGATCACACTTCAAAGGTATACTAGTTTTCACATTTTCTACCCTACTCAAACTCCTCTCCTCTTTTGATTCATGGTAATGAGGAAAGCAAGATTTGGCATGAAATATTTGGTCATATTAACTATAAGTATATTTCTGATCTAAATGAAAAATAAATGGTCATAGGGTTACCAAAGATTAAGTTTTCCAAGGGAGTCTGTCAAGGTTGTGTCCTAGGAAAACACCCAGAGCATAAATTTGAGAGAGCTAGTCATGAGAGAACCTCTGCACCTCTTGAGCTGATCCACAATGATGTTGCTGGTCCATTCCCTCATATGTGAATGAGTCAGGCCAAATATGCATTAACTTTCATAGATGGATTTTCTAGTTATTGTTGGGTTTACTTCTTGAAGCATAAGTATGAAATTTTTAGCCTCTTCAAAGTCTTTAAGGCTTTGGTTGAAAAACAGTATGGGAGGAAACTCAAGATCCTCAAATATGAAAATGGTGGTGAGTATGTCTAGTCTGAGTTCATTCAATATTGTGAATATGTAGGTATTCATATGCAGCATTCAATCCCTTACACACCACAGCAAAATGGTGTTGCTGAGAGAAAGAACAGATCACTAAAAGAGATGGTAACCTATATGTTGGAGGTTAAGACTTTGCCATCAAAGTTTTGGGCCGAGGCTATAAACTGTGCATCCTATATCTAGAATAGGGTGCCTCATAAATATCTTGATTGTATGGCTCCTTTCGAATCATGGAGTGGGCACAAGCCATATGTTACCCATTTCAGGATTTTTGGCTCAAGGGCTTGGGCTAGAATTCCAACAGAAAAGAGGAAGGATTTGCAACCCCAAAGCCAAGAGTGTCTATTTGTTTGGTACTCTAAAGATTCAAAAGGGTACAATATGATCAATTTGAGCACAAACAAATCCTTCGTTGAAAGGAATGTTCAGTTCCAAGAAGAGCCTTTAGTAGCAGTTGAAGTTGGAGAGTCTTCTTCACCACCAAAACCATTGAATGTAAGTGAAGAGACAAATGAGTTTGTTGATTCTGATATGTCTAAAATGATGATTTAATTCCATATCCTAACAGTCCTACAAGACCAAAATTCACAGCAAAGACCACTCATGCAGCTGGGGAACTAGCTGGAAATCATAGTGATCCTAGGAGGACTAGATCTCAATTTGAGAGTGCCCTGAGTATGAAAGACCCTTTGTTTGTAGAGAAATGCTATCTGATGGTTGAATCATACCCATAGACATATGAAGATGTAGCACATGATCCAATATGGCAAGCAGCTATGAAAGAAGAATTCATCTCACTCCAGAAGAACAACACTTGGGAGCTGGTTGATCTTCCCCCAAGGAGGAAGCTAGTTCAATGTAAGTGGGTTTTCAAAACTAAGTTTGTTGCTGATGGTTCACCTTTGAAATATAAGGAAATATTGGTAGCCAAGGGCTACTCACATGTACATGGTATTGACTGTTGATGAATATGTAACTTCAGAATGTATTCTTCTATGTATCTTATGTATTGTAACCCAATGTTTATTCCAGGATGTCTCTATTATGTATTTGAGTCATGTGGTCATGCCCTGATGTTCCGATCGGGAGGATTAATAATGTAATCAAGTCATATCAAGTCATTAGGTAAGTCCCCACAATTTCGGGGCACTTGAGTTATTATACACTAATTAAGGTGTAGGCTCGAGTAGTAATTATTAGGTTGAGCCTATGTGTGAAAAGGCAATTCAAGTGAACGGATGAATATAAATAGAGAGTGAGAGTCTCTCTATTGATCACTTGTGAAATACATCACTTGCTCTCCCAAGTGTGGCACACTACTGGAGAAGGAAATTTTGGGACTAGACAGAAGACAGAAGACTACTGCTGTTTTGGGAGATCTCTTACTATTTTGGTGTTGATTCTATCTTAGAGGAAGTTGTGGGATTTTATCCTTTATGGTTTCCCCGAGGAAAACTCTTTGTGTCTCTTGTCTCTTGTGATGTGCTTGTGTTTTATTGCTGTGCTTGTTATTCTCTCAGTGAAAAGATCCTAAGATCATAATGCTAGCTTAAATGTGATGAAAAACTAACATGGTATCAGAGCTAACCTGAGAAGAAGACATTGTACAGCTACAGAAACTAGGGCTTCCTAGTTTGTGGATCTTCCTCCATAGATTTTCAGCAAAATTATGCTAGGATGACTCTCCATTGAAGGGTGCATCTTTCTTTCGATGTGGAATTCAATTTCAAGCATTTTCAGTTTCGATGTGGAAATTAGGGCTTTCTACAAAAGATGAATTTTTGAGTAAGACCAGCATAGGGTTATTCTCCTCATCAAAACTGAAGTTTAGAGACCTGGATCAAGAAATTTGGTTGGGTGAAACTCCAGGAAAGTCAAACCCTAGTTTGACCCTGAGTTAGGAGAAACCCTAAATACTAAAACTGATAAGTTTTGGTACAGTCTCTATATTTCGAGATTGGTGAAGTATCAGAAGCTGAAAATTTTAGGGACTGAAGATAAAATCCTGATGAACATAGTATCCAAAAATCCACCTCATATTCGCTACATTATGGGAGATAAGATCTCTTAAAGTTAGGGTTCGAACCTCTTCTAGAATTCATCCCTAAACATGACATCTGGGGAGATCTGCAATATATTGAGCTACAGAGGTCCAAATGAAATTCCTGAATATTTTCTAGAAATGGAATGGACTGTAACTTTAGTGGTCTAAATATCAGACTCAGAAGATGAACCAGTGACATGTGGAATACCGTACAACTTCACTGTTTTGAACAGTTCTGTAACAGTTCACCTTGGGAAAAGGATCATAAATCCCAAATGGTGAAATCAATTCTGATGAAAACTGCAGTTTTGGATCAGGGACATGTGAGGTTACCTCAGTGAGAAATTTCAGACATAGAGGATTAGTAACTCTAGAGATATCATAGAAATAGTAACAGGCATTTCTGCAGAAGAAATCAGTAAATTAGGGCTTCCTGTTTCGGGAGCTTCCCTCCACTGTTTTCAGAAAAGGAGTACATTGGATAGCTCCATTTGAAGATATCTATCTCTTTGTCCAATCGGATCTGAAATTTTCCAAGTTTTGAAAATTAGGGTTTCTGTGACAAACCCTAGATGAGCGAACTCTGGGACAAGGACGGACACCTCAAATCGGTAAGATCTAATCTTTTGTATTTCCATTAGAGGTTCTCATTTCAATATGATCTATCACAATAGCTTGATGATAAGCTTGGTGAAGTTGAAAACTTCCAAGCATAGAAGTATTTGATCTCTCTAAAGAAACTGGATTGGACACCTACATGAGTATAGAGGTTCCAGTTTCAGAGGGAGACGAGGCCAAAGAAGACATCATGCTCATGCTGCAGAGGATGATGAACCATCCAGAAAGAGATCCATATATGAAAGTGAATATTCTTCAAGTGAGGATGAATATGTTCTGATATCAGCTCTCACAGGTAACATTACTCATGGAAATGATGATTGGCTTATAGACAGTGGGGCTTCCAAACATATGACGGGATTCAAGGAATCCTTTGTAAGACTGTCAGACATGAATCACCTCACAAGGTGAAACTAGGAGATGACTACCAATATCCAATAAAAGGTAGTGGGGAATCTTCATACAAGCTAGACTCTGGTAAGTCTCTAACAATGAAAGAAGTATTGTTTGTTCCAGAACTCAAGAAGAACCTTCTCTCCATTTCAGCCTTGGATGCAAAAGGAATGTGGGTTGGATTCATCGATGGTCAAGTCATCATGTGGCCAAAAGGAAAGAAAATTGATGATGCGGTAGTGATTGGAGAACAAGAAGGAGGCTTGTACAAATTGAAGGGTCATCTAGAAAAAGCCTTGATCCATGATACGGTAGAGCCAAATGAGCTTTGGCATAGAAGGCTTGCACATGTGCACTACAGAGCACTACCTATTGCATTCCAAACAAAGCATGATGGAGTTTGCAAAGGATGTGCGAAAGGGAAGAATACAAAGAAGACATTTCCTAGCAGTAAAAGCAAAGCCAAAGGCATTCTAGAAATCATCCACTCCGATGTATGCAATCCAATGTCATCAAACTCACTAAGCGGGTATGCATACTATGTTTCTTTTATTGATGATTTTTTCTAGAAAGACATGGATTTACTTTATGAAAAACAAAGATGAAGTGTTCAGCAAGCTCAAGGAATTCAAATCCTTGATCAAGAACCATACTGAAAAGAAGATCAAGACCATTCGATCAAATAATGGTGGAGAATTCACTTCGAATGAATTCAAAGAGCTATGCAAAGAAGCAGGGATTAAGAGGTAGTTGTCAACTCCTTATAATCCACAACAGAATGGGGTTGCAGAACCGAAGAACATAATTTCAAGCTATTTGAAGGGAAGAACAAAAATCAGAATATGACCTAAATAATCCAGTTGAAGAATGTGAAGATCTAGAATGTAGAGACCATGTAGTCATAAGAGTCTCTCAAATCAAGAACAACTTGAAGCGGTAAAAGAAAAAGTGAAGAATGCAGAAGTGATGATGGCCACCTTGAATGGCCTCCCAGGATCGTGGAATTCATTCAAGGAATGTGTTCCAGAAGGAAGTGATTACTTTCAACAAACTTTGGGAAGAAGAAGAAGCTTGAATCATAAGAAGAGAAGGGAAGGTGGGAGCAACTGAAGATCAAGCTCTTTCCATCCAAAGAATATCCCTCAAGCAATGAGGAATATGAAGAACTCAACTCTTGAATAACTTCTTATCCACCTTAGCTTTTGGATAAGAAACGATGCTATTATGAATGAAGAAGACGATGAAGCTGAAGGCTCAAGAAGGAGTCTACCCTTGAAACAAATAAAGATAAGTATTCAATTGTCATTTCATTATATTATTTTGTTATGCATTTGTTTATATTCAGTTACTGTATTATGCATGATAGGATGTTTGCATTAATGACGGAATACTACTAATATGCACGTGATGGGTAAGTAGCTCATGGGGCTATACAAATTCTCCATTGCTACTTATCTAGAATGAAACCTCTTTGCTGACATATTGGATTAGTGCACAATCTCAATGTTGTCCTGGTAGAGATGGAAGGCATCTAGAAAGTTTCAATGAGATATGGATGAATGTTGTATTGGCTAAAGTAGTTGCATGATCATATATTTATGCATAAGTGTTTGCCAGTATAAATACTCCTTATGAAATGTTTCTAACCATACAATTGCATTTGACTTGTAGGAAAGATCGCATACATAATTGCCTACAAGCAAAGAAGAATGAAGACTTGTTCCGAATAACAAGTGATGACAGTTCAAAGACAAAGAATAATATGATGAGTGCAGTGACATCATTGATGCAGAACCTTCCAGCCACCAAGAAGAAAGGGAATATCAGTTCAAGAAGAATGATGTCTAGGCGTAGTATTGAGACCTGAAGAGAAGTTCATAGTTCCATCATGCAGTAGATGGAAACATAATGGGATACAAAGCAAGATTCGTAGCATGAGGCTTCTCATGAAGAGAAGGCATAGTGTACAAAGAAACATTTACAGCTAATAGAAGTGAAGTCACATGACATGCATAATCATGTGTGCAAATGAAAGAAGGATTTGTATGAGTTCAAAAGAAACCCATGGGATAACGCATACATGATGAGCTTGATGAATATCTTAACCTTTGCCACAAGGTTGATAGAGGATGACAAGCTCACAGATGGGTGCAAGATGAACTTTTGAAGAAGTTCAAGATAGAGGATCTTAGTATCCAGTGATCCTAGATGGATACTACTTGTCACTCTAGTACAGAATGTTTTAGTGCATAGAGTACAGAAGACAGAGGGAGTATGATGCTCTGCTTCAGAGGGAGTGATTGTAGAAGATCCTAAGGTTCGACATGGTATGACAAGATGGCCATATTACTGATGATTCTAGGCTTTACTGAGATTAAAGTGGATTTCAACATTTGCTTCAAGGTTGAAGACAGAAGACCAGCGATGCTCCTGTTATGTGTCGATCCACTATTGTTCTAGGTATGGAGGTGTGGCAGAGTACAGATGGGATCTTCCTTGGACAAGGGAAGTATGCAGTAGAGATCCTGAAGAGGTTTGGGATGATGGACTGCAAGGTGATGGCCACACCTATGGCATCGAACCTGAAGCTATTGAGTGATGCTTCATCAGAGTCGATTGACGCTATGATGTATCGTCAGATGATTGGGTCATTGATGTACCTGACGAACATGAGACCAGAAATTTTCTTTGCTGTGAACACCTTGAGCCAGTACTTGACAGATCCAAGGAGTGTTTACTTGACAGTTGCAAAGCATATTCTGAGGTACCTGAAGGGTACACTTGATTATGGGCTCAAGTACGATGCGAATCAGAAGATTAACCTGGACGGTTATGTTGATTCAGATTGGGCAGGAAGTGCCATCAACAAGAAGAGTACTTCAGGGTGTTGCTTCAGTATGGGATCAGGTGTGATCTCTTGGTTTAGCAGGAAGCAATCCTGTGTGGCACTGAGTACATCTGAAGCAGAGTATGTCGCAGCTTGTTCAGCTAGTTGTGAGGCAGTATGTCTGCGGAAGCTACTGTCTGATATATTTGATCTCCAGTTAGGTGCTACTTGTATACATTGTGACAACCAGAGTTGCGTGAAGTTGTGAGAGAATCCAGTGGTTCATGACAGGTCAAAGCATATTGATATCAAGTATCACTATATCAAGGATATGGTGCAGAGAGGAGCAGTGAAGCTCCTGTATGTTGCAACAGAGGAACAGATAGCTGATGTATTAACGAAGCCATTGGCTAGGCTGAAGTTCGAGTACTTCAGAGAGAGACTTGGTGTTCTCCAGATCGATGCTTCCTCCTAGAGAAAGTGATGAGACCCATAGCCATTCTGACATGATGAGAGGATTGGTTCCTTCCATGGTCAGATATAAAGGATGAGCCATTCTGTCATGGTGAGAGGATTGGTTCCTTCCATGTCAGATATGAGTGCTAAGATCCATAGCCATTCTGACAAGTAGGTCAAATATAAGGGCTGAGCCATTCTATCATGGTGGTAGGATTGCTCCCTTCCATGTCAGATATGAGTTCTAGCCATTTTGTTGAGTAGGACAGATGTAAGTGCAATTGTCATTCTAGGAATGGAGGCACCTGGTCAGTTACCAGGAACACTCAGTGTAAGAACTGAGTAGCCATTCTGATGTGGTAGAGGGATGTGTTCCCACTTGATTGTAATGTCCCCGGGTTTGAACCCGTTTGTATGATGTATGTATACCTAGCGTGGAGCTCAAGGCCAAGGCCCCGCTAGTGTATGTTCATATTTTATTTAAAATGACAAAGCATTGGACATGATGTTACCCATGTGCGATTTAGCCGTGGAACAGTGTAAAAATGATGTAAATAAACATCAAGCAATAAAATACCAAAACTGACTATGGAGGCAACGAATGAGAAGGGCCGTGTGTATCCACTAGGGAGTGGTGAAGGGGTTGTGGGATTGAACCATAAGCTGCCATATGTCATTGTGATAACCCATTTGACTTTCCTTGTTGACATTTAACTCTGTTGTAAGGAAGTGGTTGAAGAAAACAATCCATGGCTTTAATGGAGCATGGGCAGCCCAGAAATTCGTATGGCAGAGTATGGGCTCTGTTTTCTTGTACCACAAGTCACTCTACCTCTTGGGGATTGCTTCTTCCTCATCCCCATCCCATTGTGGAAGGACCCAACATTATTTTCCATCCAAAAACGAGTTCCCAGCAGGGTGAAAAATCAGAAATCGCGACTGTGCAAAAACCCACGTTTTGAAGAGCCAAAAATGCCCAGATATGGTATTGGACAGTGAAATCCAATGGGGGATCCATAGGTATGAACCTTAGGGCAAATTTGGGAGCATTAGCTACCCCGAAATACATGGGAAATCCCAGTTTTCCCAGCCCAGAAAATCAGTGACGGATTTAAGTTATTCGTTGACAGAATGGTGAGAAATCCAAGTGTGGATGTTGGAACAGAGGTTGGGTTTGCTTGATAAACCCAGTGAAGGCTGAAATCTCAGGAAGCTAGCAGCTGGACCTTCCTATGCCCATCCTGAAGAGCACTGGAGGGAAGAGTTTCCTAAGGGACTGTGTAGCAGAGAAGGGGACCTTCCTTGTGTGGGATGTGCATGACCATTTGAGTGAACCCATGGCTGTGAGTGAGCCCATCTAGTTCCTCCTTAGTGGATACACAGCCCAGCTCGGGGGTGATCTCTCAGCTGAAAGAATAGAGGCTGGACAGAGATCTATGGTTGGGTGGAACGTTGCTCTCACATAGCCAGTTGTTGGACAGCTTCATCCCAAATATAAGTATTCTCTGTGGTTTGAATGATGTTCATCTGTGGTTTTCCTTGTGCGTTAAATTACTCATGTTACTTGGATGAATTGATTATCTTAAATTAGTTGGTATGATGCTGGTGCATAGCATGAGAATGGAATTGATTATTATGTGATTGTTTCAGTATTCTGCCTGAATGAAATACGCGGAAGCATCCCCTTCTACTTGTAAGTTAATATGGTTATTCCATTGTGTTTACTAATTGAGTTGTATTAATCCCATGTTCTGCAATGTCTTAATTAATGACTGATGTTTACATGTTGCTTGCATCTATGAATGATTAATAATTCTGTGTGCATATTCTAGTTTAAATTCTCTTTCAGCATTCTGCTTAAGCAATATTTAAGCCTGTACATGTTCATGGGCGGTTAGCCTGGTCTGTTAAAGCCGTTAGATCGCGTCCTCTATGCCGGTTGGAGGCATGGGGACGTGACATTGATCAGATGTAAGGGCTGAACCATTCTGTTCATGGCTAAAGGATTAAGTTCCTTCCATGTCAGATGTGAGTGTTGGCCATTCCGACAAGTAGGTCATATGTAAGGGAAACTGCCATTCTCTAGGAGAATGGACGCGCCTGGTCAGTTACTAGGTAGCTAAGTCGAGGAGGACTGGGGGCCATTCTGATATGATTGCTGGGATGTGTTCCCCTCATGATCAGATATGAGTGCATGCCCTTCCATCATTGTGAGCAGGATGTGTTCCCGCCTGGATGGATGTAAGTGCTGAGCCTTGTCACAGATGATAGTAGGTGTGTCCTATCATGCTGGTGACGGTAAGTGCTATGCCATTTCACAGATGATAGTAGGTGTGTCCTATCATGCTGGTGACTGTAAGTGTAGTGCCTTCTCACAGATGGCAGTAGGTGTGTCCTACCATTCTGGTGATTGTAAGTGCAGAGCCTTTTCACAGATGGTAGTAGGTGTGTCCTACCATGCTAGTGATTGTAAGTGCTGAGCCTTTCCACAGATTGTAGTAGGTGTGGCCTACCATGCTGGTGGATGTGAGAGTTGTGCCTTTCCACAGATGATAGTAGGTGTGTCCTATCATGCTTGTGAATGTGAGTGCTAGGCCTTTCT
This sequence comes from Pseudotsuga menziesii, assembly GCA_001517045.1. NCBI lineage: Eukaryota > Viridiplantae > Streptophyta > Pinopsida > Pinales > Pinaceae > Pseudotsuga > Pseudotsuga menziesii. Next base: position 168,385 of record LPNX010979032.1, on the reverse strand, counting down.
AATGGGATTGTAGTTTACTACATGATCAGATGTGAGTGCTGGGCATGCCTTTCTGACGAGCAGGTCAGATGTAAGTGCTGGGAAAAGACCTACATGAGGGTAGGCCTACAACCAACATGAAAAAGGGTTGGCTCTGTAGAACTTCCTATGACGAGAAGAATCATGAGATAGCACCAGTGTTGATCCAGATCGAGTGATGATCCAGATCCAGTAATGATGATCCAGCAGTAATGATCCAGATTGAGTGATGATCTAGATCTAGTCCAGTGATGATGATCCAGATCAAGAGATGATCCAGATCTAGTGATGATGTTCGATGATGATCCATATCGAGAGATGATCCAGATCTGATGAAGATGACTTGAAGATGAACATGACTTGAAGATGAGATGATCCAGCTAATACATAGAAGAATACCAGTGCTGAAAATTGTGTCGAAAGAATACCTTCCTAGTTAAGAGGGAGTGTTGATGAATATGTAACTTCGGAATGTATTCTTCTATGTATCTTATGTATTGTGACCCGATGTTTATTCTGGGATGTCTCTATTATGTATTTGAGTCATGTGGTCATGCCCCGATGTTCTGATTAGGAGGATTAATAATGTAATCAAGTCATATCAAGTCATTAGGTAAGTCCTCACATTTTCAGGGCACTTGAGTTATTATACACTAATTAAGGTGTAGGCTCGAGTAGTAATTATTATGTTGATCCTATGTGTGAAAAGGAAATTTAAGTGACCGGATGAATATAAATAGAGAGTGAGAGTCTCTCTATTGATCACTTGTGAAATACATCACTTTCTCTCCCAAGTGTGGCACACTACTGGAGAAGGAAATTTTGGGACTAGACAGAAGATAGAAGAATACTGCTGTTTTGGGAGATCTCTTACTATTTTGGTGTTTATTCTATCTTAGAGGAAGCAGCGGGGTTTTCTCCTTTATGGTTTCCCCGAGGAAAACTCTTTGTGTCTCTTGTCTCTTGTGATGTGCTTGTTTTTTATTGTTGTGCTTGTTATTCTCTCAGTGAAAAGATCCTAAGATCATAATGCTAGCTTAAATGTGATGAAAAACTAACATTGACTACAATGAGACCTTTGCACCAGTGGCAAAGATGGACTCCATCAGGCTAGCCTTAGCCATTGCAGCTTCGAAGCGGTGGGGGTTACATCACATGGATGTGAAGTGTGCTTTCCTGAATGGAGATATTAATTAAGATATTTACATGCAGTAGCCTCAAGGGTTTGTTACTAATCCATATTTTGTGTGCAGGCTAAAGAAATCATTGTATGTGTTTAAGCAATCCCCCAGGGCTTGGCATGCCAAGATTGATGGATTTCTGCTGTCATTGAGTTTTGTTCAATGCAAATCTGATCCTAACATTTATTTGAATATGATTCATGGTTATTTGATGATTACTGTATTTTATGTGGATGACCTTCTGATTACAGGAAGTTCAAAGAAAGAAACTGCCTCCTTGAAGGATGCAATGAACCATGCATTTTCTATGACTGATTTAGGGTTGTTGAGCCAATTTTTGGGTCTCGAAATTGCTCAATCCCAAGATGGAATAAAAGTACATCAGTCCAAGTATGCTTTGGATTTACTAAACAATTTCAACATGAAATATTGCAAACCATGCAAGACTCCTTTCCTTTCAAGAGTTAAGCTTGAAGAAGCAGGTTCTTCTCCTATGGTAGATAGTACATTGTATATACAACTGATTGGGTGTTTGCTGTACCTTACACACACTCAACCTGATATTTATTATGCAGTAAGTGTGGATTCAATATACATGAATCAGCCTCATGATATCCATTGGAGAGCAGCCAGAAGGATCCTTAACTTTGTTTAGGGATCAAGAACTCATGGGATCTTCTACAAAGCTAAATCTGATCTTGATTTGATTGGGTTTACTGATAGTGATTGGGAAGGTGACAACAAAGATCAAAATTCAACATCACGATATGTTTTCATGCTTGTTGAAGGACCAATCATCTGGTCAAGCAAGAAACAGAGTGCCATTGCACTCTCATCTACAGAAGCAGAGTACAGAGGAGTTGTAAATGCAGCAACTCAATGTTTATGGTTGCAGGGGTTACTTGGTGAGTGTGGATGCGAATCAGAATTCTCAACTATTATATATAGTGATAATAAAGGTACCATTCAAATATGGAATGATCTAGTTCAGTGGAAGAGAACCAAACACATTGAGATCCATATGCACTACATCAGACAGCTTGTGCATGATGGCACCATTCAGCTACTCTTCTGTGCATATTCATAACAAGTAGTAGATATCTGCACCAAAGTTATTTGTGAGAAGACATTTAGCAATATCAAATCACTATTGGGTATTGCTGATCATGCTATGAAGCATGATTGATGACAAGATTTTTAAATTTTGTTTTAGTGTCCATGTTTAAGGGAGGATTTTCCCACTGAGCTTTTGCCTCTTTCCTTGGTTAAATGGACATGCAGTATGTAAAGGGTGACTAAGCCTTGTTGTTAGGTGCTATAATTTTCTGATATTTTACTCATAATTCAGGATTAAGGGGGGGTGTTAGAATAATAAATCCATAGTTATCTACCTTAGACATTAATTAATCCATTTTTGTCTTATTTTCCTAGTTTTCAATATTCCACTCTATGCAAGTTGTCCTTCCACATGTCCTAGAGGTCAAAATTGTGAAAACTGAGTCATGGAGTCCTTGGGAAACCTCCTAGAATCCATATTTAACATATCTACTTTATTCCACATCCTCCCTAGCACATGTCTACTTTTTATGCTTTATTGCCTACTTTACTGAGATTTATGGCAAAAGGGAAAGTATGACTAGGTGTAGTTGACTTGTTTTTTTTCCCTCGTTATCCTCCATTATTTTCTCCTAATAAAACCATGTATGAGTTTTCTTTCTATCACCTATTATCTTTCCTACTTGACTTTTCCAATTCATGAGCTCCTAGGCATATTTGGAAACTTCTTTATGCACCTATGGGGGATTTGACTAGATTTAGTAAGCCTGCTTTTGACTATTTTGAATGGAATCCTTATGCATTCAAATATATCATGTAATTATTTATTGTAGTAGCCTAGGAATTCACAAGGTTGGCTATTGTACACTTATTCAATATAGATTAGTGTTATGCTCCAATTTTAGTCTCCTTTGTGTGTAAATTTGCATGTTTGATTAGTAATTTTGTGAGTGCAATTGATCTATCACCTGAGTTCAATTTACACACAATTTGAAACATCAAACATTCCATATTATTCTATTACTCCCATTCGATGCAATGAGTTACATTTACAATATAGGATAATAGTAGATCCTATTGTCATTGAGGATGTTCCATCCCCCATGACTAACGAAACACTGAATGAAAATTTTGAGAACTCAGTGAGTACAAAAATACCCATTATGGAGGATGCTGAAACATCGAATGAAACACTTGTTGAAACACATATTGAAACAACCCATGTACATAATTTGGGAAATCCACCATATCCTAAGAGATTGGACTTACAAAAATCCATGGAGAAACCTTGTTTTAATATTCTAGCTGAACTAAAAAATATCTATGTTAATATTCCTTTGTTGTAAGACCTTCATGATGTGTTAGGATATTTAGACACTTAGGAATTAGTTAAGATCAACTTGTGTAATATATCCATTAGGTAAAAGTGTGTCTCTTTAGTATGCATTAGTATGCATTTGTAAATATTCTAATCCAACGGTCACGATATGTTCTAGACATAGAGTGATCCGACGGTTCAACTTATCTTAGATCATACCTACCATTGATCTATGGCTTAACACCCAATTGGTCTATGATCTCTATTTAAAGAGCTTAGAGGGTCCTTGGCTAGTTAATCGATTATGAGAAGCTCATATGTAACTTTCTTTCTTTTGCATAATAAATTGCTCCAAGTAGCTATTTGGCTGGGGCCATGGACTATTTCCCTCTCAATGGTTTTAGCCACGTGACAAACATCAGTGTGTTGATCTGTGATGTATTTGTGTGAAGTGGTTGCTGAAGGTGTTCGGTCTTTTGGGATTACCCTCTGTACCTGAACATGGTATCAGAGTAGAGGTCTTAGGTTCAATTCCACCGAGCTACGCCGGAGGCGGGGTGTTGGAGTATTGGGTACCTCCACATGGTATAACCGCCGCACCTCTGGGAATATAAAACAAGTGGTTTAACCACCACTCTTGGTGATAGGGCCTTGTGCTAGGTTTCAAATATTGTTTCAAATGTTCACCAACATCTTGGTGGTGGAATATGGTTAAGACACCCCCTAAGCTAAAAGGTCATGGGTTCTAATCCCATCGGATACCAAAATATCCAACCATGTTAAGGGTTGGTGTGGTCCAGGACGGGTGTGATCCCCAGGTGATTTTGATAGCTTAGATGCCCCTGGTTCGTGTGGTATCAAAGCAACTTTATTGTAAAAAGTGACTGTCAAAGGTTGATCTTGGGAAGAGGGGGATTTTTTTTTTTAGTTGGTCAAAGTCAATATTTGCGACATCACTATTGGGGACATATTCAACATTTTCTTTGACCAAGCATAACTTCATCATTCAGAATCAGTTTTAAGTGTCATTTTTTTTTAAACTGCATATTTTTTTTACCTCTTTGTATCCAGACAGTTAGTTTCTGTTCTTTCAGCCATTATTTTATAGTATGGCCACCCCTTGTGATATTATACTTACAATTTCTAACTATTTCTCATGGAAATCTCGTATGGAGGATGTTCTGCAAATTAGGGGACTTTTTAGGATAACCTTAGGGAAAGAAACAGAACCCACTGATGATGATAAGAAAATTGAATGGGAAAATAGATGTGATGAAGCTCGTGGATTGATTGGGATGTGAATCTCTATTGATTTGCAGTTCCACATATCTGGAATTGATGAACCTAATCTCGCTTGGGAAAAGTTGGAATCTGTGTTTGGTAAACACAATGAAATTTGGGGTCATCAATCTGAGAATGAGTTGCTTTCCTTGAATCCAAATGATTTTTCATGCATTCAATACTATTTATCTAAGTATAAAACTCTTAGACTATTATGTGTAGAATGCAAGATTAAGAAAGAAGACAAACAATGTATTTATCATATTCTTTCAAAACTTGGACCTTCATATTCTTTTTTTGTATCTACATTCTACTCCATGAACGAATCCTTGACTACAGCTAGCTATCAAGAGCCTAGCTTTGAATCCTTTTGTGATTCCTTAATTAGAGAGCAAGATAAGCTCATTCATCTTGGAATAATTAACAATGCAGATACATCTGGGAAAGCCTTATTGTCCCAATAGAAAGAAAAGTCCAAGCCTCCCAAGAAAAATAATTTTTGCAATAATAAGCAAAACAACAAGGCTCCCAAACACCTCTCAGTCAGCTCCTTCTTTAAAAAATTACAAAGGATCCAAGTAGAAAGGAAAGAAGACTGAGTGTCATTGCAATTTTTGTGGGAAAGATAATCATGATGAATCTAAGTGTTTTAAGAAGATGGCAGCCTTGGAAGTAGCAATGAAGAAGCACCACATCAGCCTAGATTCGTCTTCATAATCTACCTCTCATGGACATGCACTTTGTGCTTCTGGTTACTCTTATACTACATCTTCTTCTTCTACTTCAATTGAATGGCTCATTGATTCTGTAGCATATTATCATATGGCTAAGGATAAAGCCATATTTTCTACTATGCATGAATGTAACACCAAACAAATATTTGTTGGTGATGATCGATCTCTAAGTGTTGTAGGATCTAGAACAGTTCCAGTAGAAGATGGTCATTTCAGTGATGTACTCTGTGTTCCAAAAATTTCCTACAATTTGTTATCAGTCTATGAAATTACTCATCCAAGTGAAGGTAAAACTGTGACGTTTACACCTGACCAAGTTGTAATCAAGTATTTTAAAAATACTCAAAATATCCTTGCTACTGGAACTGTTGATGATTTTACCAGTTTGTACAAATTTAACAAATTTGGGTCATCACCTTTTCCTTCAGTTTTTGTTGCTCATAGTGATAACTTGAGCAAACTTTGGCATGAGCGATTTGGTCACTTAAATTATCACTCATTGCAACAACTATGTAAAGAAAATATGGTGACTAGTCTTCCACTGGTTCTTTCCAGGATGGTGTTTGTTCCGGTTGTGTACTCAAAAAACATCATCAGAACAGTTTTGACAAACGTGCCTCTTGGCACGCCTCGATTCCCTTGGAGCTTGTGCATGGTGACTTGTGTGGCCCTCTTCCATTTGCTTCTTTTCTCGTTTCAAATATTTCTTAACTTTCATTGATGATTAATCCAGATGCACTTGGTTTTACTTCCTAAAACTTAAAAGCGAAGTATTTAACATCTTCTTGGCCTACAAGGCCCTTGCTGAAAAACAATCTGGTCATCAAATTATTAAGTTAAGATCTGACAATGGAGGATAATATGTTTACAACAAATTCACTACTTTTTTCACTGAACAAGGAATCCAACAACAACACACTGTTCCATATACTCCATAACAAAATGGTGTCGTTGAACGGAAGAACCGCACTTTAAAAGAAATGGCTAATTGTGTGATCCAATCTAAGGGACTAAGTCTTCAATATTGGGCCGAGGCCATAAATTGTGCAAATTACATAGTTAATCACACACCCACTAAAGTTTTATAGGTTATAACACCAGAAGAAGCATGGAGTGAAATTAAACCAGATGTAAGTCACTTTCGTGTGTTTGGTTGTGAAGCATGGGCTCACATTCCGGATGAAAAATAAAAATCATTGCAGCCTAAAAGTGAAAAGTGCATATTTGTTGGATATTCTGAAGACGTAAAAGGTTATATACTTCTTCAACCAAATTCTCATGATATAATCATTAGAAGAGATGTTAAATTTGATGAAAATATCTTGGCCTGCGAGCCTAACTTGGCAGGTGTGCCATCATTGGCCTGCAAGCCTGATTCGACGATTGTGCCTTCTTCTTCTTCTTCTTCCAGATTCCTTGACAAGTTTCCAACTCTAGTTTCTGATGATGACAGTGAGGATGAAAATCCACCTCCGCCTGCTCATGTTCCTCCAATTGCACCAGCACCAATACTTCCTCGATGGGTCCATTCAACATGTGAAGCAGCTGGTGATCTTGTTGGTGATCCTAGAGATCAATGTCGAACATGTTCTCAATTTCAGCGAGCCTCTTCTCTTTTGGCTCAAGTTTCTGAGAATTATGATCCAAAAACTTTTGCAGAAGCTTCAGGAAATCCAAATTAGGATGCAGCTATGGATGAAGAATATCGTTCTTTAATGGTGAACGATACTTTGGATCTCGTTCCTCTTCCAAAAGGAAGAAAACTTGTCATATGTAAATGGGTCTATAGAACTAAGTATGCATCAAATGGAAGTATTGAAAGACTTAAGGAAAGTTTAGTTGCCAAAGGTTTTTCCCATGTTGAAGGGATTGACTACAATGAAACCTTTGCCCCTGTAGCAAAAATGAACTCCATCTACCTTGTTCTTTCCCTTGTAGCCTTACATAACTGGGAATTCCATCAAATGGATGTCAAGTCTACCTTCTTACATGGTGATTTACATGAGTAAATTTACATGGAACAACCTATTGGATATGTTCAGAATAACTCTAGCCTTGTTTATCTCCTTAAGAAATCCTTATATGGCCTTAAGCAAGCTCCTAGAGCTTGGTATGCCAAAATGGATAGCTTTCTCCTTGACACTGGTTTTTCTAGATGCGATTCTGACCCCAATGTCTATACCAAGAAAGTAGGAAACCATCTCATCATACTTGTTCTTTATGTTGATGATCTTATCCTTACTGGTAGTGACCCTAAAATTATAACCCATGTGAAATCATGTCTTAAGCAAAATTTTGAAATGTCAGACTTAGGACATTTGCATTATTTTCTTGGTTTCCAAGTATTGCAAAGCAAAGAAGGAATCTTTATTTCCCGGTCTAAGTATCCTTGTGACCTTGTTTGTCACTTCCACATGGAATATTGTAAACCAGCCCCTTCTCCCTTCCAATCTGGAGTCAAACTTTCTGCCATTTGTACTTCCGCTGAAGTAGATGCCACCTTGTATTGTCATCTTGTTGGTAGTCTTTTATACTTGACTCATTCTTGTCCTGACCTTTTCTTTTCCATTGGTTGTGTTTCCCGTTATATGCAAAATCCTCATGAAAGTCACTAGAAAGTAGCAAAAAGAATACTTTGATATATTCAAGGTACAATTCAGTTTGGGATTCATTACAGTACAGGGGGGGAACCTTTTTTGGTTTGTTTCACTAATTCAAATTGGGCCAGTGATCCTGATGATCGAAAGTATACTACAGGTTATGCTTTTAGTCTGGGATCTATACCTGTCACTTTGGATTGTAAGAAACAACAAGCTCTTTCTCTTTCTTTAGCCAAAGCAGATTATCGAGCCACTGTTAATGCCATTCAGGAAGCTTTATGGCTTCGACAGATCCTTTCAGAGTTTGGATTCGAGCAGCAGCAACCTATTCCACTTTGGTGCAACAATCAAGTGCCATCAAGCTTTCCAAAGATCCAGCTCTACATCAGCGCAACAAACACATTGAGCTACAAATGCACTTCATTAGAAATCTTGTTCATGATAGTGTTATTGAAGTTCTCTATTGCCCTGCATATGATCAAGTTGTAGACATCTTTACCAAGTATCTTACAGAAGTGAAGTTTTATAAACTTAGGTCTATGTTAGGATTTTAGGAATGTGTCCTTAAGGGGGGATAGGCTCTAATGCCTCCTTCCTTCTCCTAATAGTGTCATTTTTGTAAATCCTTCAATCCTATCCCAAGTTGTTCTTAAGGGGGGATGTTAGGATATTTAAACACTTAGGAGTTAGTTAAGATCAACTTGTGTAATATATCCGTTAGGTAAAAGTGTGTTTCTTTAGTATGAATTAGTATGCATTTGTAAATATTCTAATCCAATGGTCACTATGTTCTAGACATAGAGTGATCCAACGGTTCAACTTCTCTTAGATCATACCTACCATTGATCCATGGATTAACACCTAATTGGTATATGTTCTCTATTTAAAGAGCATAGAGGGTCCTTGGCTAGTTGATCGATTATGAGAAGCTCATATGTAACTTTATTTCTTTTGCATAATAAATTGCTCCAAGTAGCTATTTGGCTGGGGTCATGGACTGTTTCCCTCTCGATGGTTTTAACCACGTGACAAACATCGGTGTGTTGATCTGTGATCTATTTGTGTGAAGTGGTTGCTGAAGGTGTTCGGTCTTTTGGGAGTACCCTGTGTACCCGAACATGATGTACCCATTTATGCTAAATTTGTTAGAAACATGTGTGTGAAGAAACCGGGTAGGAAATCTAAAGATCCTCTTATGGTGCATGTGGTGGGAAAATTATATAAATTAATGATGGGAAATGTTCTTTTGGCCAAATATGATAATCATGGAAATCCCACAATTATGGTACATATTAGGTATACTGATATTCCTAATTTCTTGGTATACTTAGGGGAAACAATAAATGTGATAACTATCGAAACTATGAAGAAATTGGGACTCACCAACCTCAGAGCAACCCCCACAATATTATAATTGGATGATAGATCCACCATTAGACTCGAGAGAATTTTGGATGAATTGGTAGTATCTATCTTTTCATGGACATACCCTACAAATTTTCTTGTCCTCCATCCTAAATCACAGTTGTGGGGGGAATCCATTAAATCTGGGGAGACCATGGTTGGAAACAACTGATGCATATATTAGCTATAGATCAGGATCTATGACAATATCTGATGGAATCGATACTGAAATATTGAATTTATATCCTCTATCTATACCTAGTCCAGATGCTGATACTCCATTATGGGTAGATTTGGAGGAAGAAGAAAATGATCAACCCTTGTTATCCATAGGAAAGGCCTTGACCTTTAAAAATGAAATAGAGGATGATACTATCTGCAGTTTCATCAATGACCTAATGTTTGTTACTAAATGTGCATATCAAATACTAGATAACACCTTGAGGGAACTTGAGCAAGAATAAATTACCAAAGAATCCCTAGCTAAGAGTGCTAAAATTGTTCCCATACTTGAAAATTTAAAAAGAATTCCAGTAGATATTGAACTTGGAAAAAAACTCAAGGTTAATCCCAAGCTTGCACTCGATGAATGAGAGCGGTTGATTCCATTGCTAAAAAAATATAAGGGAGCCTTACCATGGGAATACAGAGACATGAAAGGAATCCCCTCTGATCTGTGTACTCATCACATCTATATTAAAAATAAATGTAGGCCCATATGTCAACCACATCGTGGAATGAATTCAAATTTGAGAGATATCGGGAAGGAGGAAAATTCAAAATTTTTTGAAGGATGGGTTTATATACGCTATTTTGGATAGTGAATGGGCTTCCCCATTAGTAATTGTGCCTAAGAAGAATGGAAAATGGTGCATCAGTGTGGACTATCATGACTTGAATAAAGATACACGAAAAGACCATTTCCATTTGCCATTTATTGATAAGGTCTTGGATACATTGTCTTGTAAGAAATTATTCTCCTTTTTAAATGGGTTGAGCGGGTATAACCAGATCCAAATTGCCCATGAGGACCAAGATAATACTACTTTTACATGTCCTTTGGAAACTATTTCATATAGGGTTCTTCCTTTTGGGTTATGTAATGCACGGACTACATTCCAACAAGCTGTAATTGGATTTTTTTCTGAAATGGTTAATGATTGCATGGAATTTTTTATGGATGATTTTACACCTTATGGTTGAAATTTTGATGAAGCTCTAAAAATTTTGGAAAAGGTTTTAAAACAATGTGATCAGAATCACCTATCTCTTGGTACTGAAAAATGTCATATGATTATGAGTGAAGGTATAATATTGGGGCATTTTATATATATTGTAGGAATACAAGTGGATCCTACTAAAATTAAGGTAATTCAGAATATTTCTATTCTTGGAATGCAAAAAGAGGTAAGCATCTTTCTTGGGAATGCTAGTTATTATAGATGTTTTATTGAAATTTTTTCTAAGCTAGCTCCTCCTCTATTTACCTTGCTAATGAAATATGCACAATTTAATTGGACAGATGCATGTCAAACAACATTTGCATATTTAAAGAATAGGTTATCTACAACAACTATTTTGTGAGGGCCTATTTGGGCCTTGGATTTCCATATTTATTCTGACGCTTCAGATATTTTATTGGGGTTGTTCTAGGGAAGCAGGAAGGCCATAATACATATTCTATCTATTGCATTAGTAAGAATTTGTCCAATGTGAACTTAATTACAAAGTAACTGAGAATCAATTCCTTACTGTCATTTATGCCATCAACAAGTTCTGACACTATATCACTGGGTATTCTAGTTTTATCCATACTAATCACTCAACTATCAGATATTTGATGAACAAACCTGTTACTAATGCTAGGGTGACTAGATGGGTACTGTTACTATAATAATTTGATATTACTATTATTGATAAAGCATGAAAGGAAAATTTTGTTCCTGATTTTCATTCTTGACTAACAAACAATGGTGATAATTCTCCAGTGGAGGACTCTTTTCCTCATGAACATTTATTTGCATTTTTGTGTCACTCACCATGGTATGCAAATATTGCTAAGTATATTGTTGTAGGAAAGATTTTAGTGCACCTATCAAAGAGGGAGAAAAGAAGGATTGTGAAACAAACTACTAGGTACTGTTGGACATAGGGATATCTCTTTTACATTGGCCTAGACCTGAAGATCATACGATGTATAAGGGAAGATGAGATCCATGATATCATGAAACAATTCCATGATGAATCGTGTGGAGGACATTTTTCTGACAAAATA
>LPNX010979032.1:71429-149036 GCA_001517045.1 Pseudotsuga menziesii | reverse complement strand
AATGTTCAGAATAAAAAATGTCAAACAAGATGTATGTGTGTGAATATTTTATTTTATTTTATGTATCAAGATGTGATGATGGTTGAAGAACTCATGTGATAGATGCACGATAAAAGAATGGTTTCTATTAGTATGCATTGGTAATACTTTTGATTAGTAAATGTTTCAAAATATGTGGGAAATTATTATAATGCACATGTGGTGTTAATTTAATATGATTACTTATGTTCTGAAACAAGTGGAATGGTTAAAGGTACTTGATAAAAAGTACCACCATACCATAGGTATGGATAAAAAAATTGATTATGGAAAATTTATGTGTCACCAGATACAAATGTGTGGATGATTCTATTTTAGATCACGAATTTTATATCATTTTTATGTTATTATTATGATTAACATATGTTGTGGAGATGCAGGAAAACTATGTTATCATCACAAGCTAAAGATTTGAAAACAAAGTAAATTATAAAGGATTGTTTTGAAAATATAGAAAAATAAAAATGTATGAATTATTCTTCCATAGATTATGGATTATATGTATGTCAAGTAAAATCGACATATGTTGTAGGTACATCCTTGATGGTAAGTTTAAATGTCTTAAAATTTATTATGGACATCACTAATTGTATGTAATGAAAGCAATTTCTCTTTATGTTTCTATTAATCTTAAAATAATATATCTATTGATATGTTTTTGTAATTAATTGTGGAAATAGCTTGTAGTGTTTATGTAAACCACAGGATGTAAAAGGAAAAATCATAAGATATGTTAGAATAATGTGAAAGCAATCTTGGATAATTGAAGATTCTCATGAAAGGTTGAAGAAATAATTTTGAAAGATACCAACAACAAGGATGGTGTACCTATAATGGGGAGAGGATGTAACATCCCCTTTGATACTCAAATTCCTCAACAATGGAAAGCACCAGGTAAAAGGTAAATGTGTAAGGTCAGTAAAATCACTGTAAATATTATTGTAAATTCTCTTTTGTATACAAGGAGACTAAAGGGATTGATCAGATTAAATGAAAAGGGAATAAATTCACTAGGGGGAAGAGTAATTGGATGGAACCCATGAGTTAATGGTGGGTGTCACCCTGGCGCATTAGGAATTTGACAAATAATAATAATAATTGTTTATGTGATAATGTTAAGTTAATAAGTGTTAGTTGAATGGTTTTAATTATATGTTAAGGGATAACCTTGAGCTAGAATGGCTAATTGGTGCAAGCAATTAATGAATTCCTATATTCTATATAATAATTTAATATAACTATTAGTATATGATACAATTTTTACTAAATAATGATCCCAAATATTATTACTATAAATACTTATCTTAATTGTGACATTGAATTCCATATAAATCATTGTAAGAGATTCTAGTAGTAAGAAGCTTGTATTTTCTCATTTTGACATCCTTATTAAAATGTGTAATGTCCCCAAGAATTGAATTTTTTTATTATTAGGCTAGTAAAAACTACCTATGCTAGACATTAATTGAACTTTGCAGAATGTGTCCTCCTCTGTTTGTATTGTTGTATTGTTGTAAGTTGTTCTTACGCCTTGCTTCCATATTTCTCGACGTGGTTATTACTATGTTACTTACATTTTTGTGATGTTGATTAATGTTTGTACTATGGTTAAGCATTGATGTGTAAGTTAGTTATTTGCTTACATACTTCATTGTTTATTAACATGTTCTTACTATCGTATACATGATTCTAACTTGACTTTGTTAATGGATAAAGGGGTGGAGTGGTGGGACTAGTTTCCCTTGTAACCACCTAAGAGGTAATAGTTTCTACTTGTCACAACAGGCTTACTTAGTTCTATCGAACTAATGCATTCTTGTCCCATTTTCGTGCAGGTGCCCTTGGTGATGAAAAACCTATCTATAAATCTTAACGAGAAGTGTTGGTTGTTTTGGTCACTAGCGCTCGCATTTCTACCTATATCCTAGTGACATTTTACTGATTGTTATTGTTATCATTATGGTATTTATAATAGTGATGGGGTCACTATCACACTTAATATTTATGTGACATAGGATTGTTATTTATGAGACACTTGAATATGGCCTATAATAATCTTACTATGGTGTAAATGTGTATGACTTGCTCATACCCTATCATATTTTTACTATATGGTTGGAATAGTTGGAAAAATTAATACTTTTGTAAAACCATTGGTTTAAACACTCCATGGCATATTTCAAATGCCATGGACTTAGGGCTTAAAGCTTAAGTTTATTTGTTGCATGTATGGGTTTATGTAATTCGCAATGGTTTAAACCTTTATGTTTGTAATGTCCCCAAAAATTGAAAATAAAAAATAATTTATAGGCTAGTGAAAAACCATCCAAAGGGGATCATTATTACTCATGCGGAATTACATGTGCTACTTATACTTTCGATTTCTTCATAAACTGTCTGTAATGTATTGTTAAGCTCTTATCCATTCGGTGATTATTAGTTCATTTACTTCTTATATCTTAATTCTGGTATTTAAACTATTTGTACATCTTAGTTATTACTGTCGGTGAATTAGTGAATTGTATAGATCATTGTTTTACTCCTGCACATGTGTACTCTGTTTATTTAATAAAAACTAACTTAACTTTGTTTGATGGGAATAAAGTGGTGGAGTGGCAGGACTAGTTCTCCCATGACGATCTAAGCAGCAAGGTATTACTTGGTTACGTAGGCTTACTTACTTCAATTGAACTAAGGCACCTCTCTCTTTTACTTATGCATTTCATTACTTGCGATGGAATCGGATGTAAAGTGTGTTGACAGCCTTGGTCATTGATAACTTGCTATTAGTTATTATGTTACCTATCAACTTGGTTTTATAACTTGGTAAGTGTCGTTATCGTCAATTTAGCTATCTTGACTAAATTTCCTATACATTAATTATTCTTCAATATGGTTTTCAATTTGTTATCCTGTATGTCATTAATATCTCTTTTGTGCTAAGTATGTTTTTACTATACTTATTAACTTCTCTTATGTTCTTTTATTGGCAGGTTAATAGGTTGGTTTAAGAGCAACTGTTGGATCATTATAGTCCTAGATGTTATCATGGCATACTTTGTATGACATGGTTCTTAAGCCTAAACACCTTGATACTATGGTATTAAAAACCCTAATCTCTAAACCTATGGACTAAACATTATCTACATACCTAAGAAAGGGTTCTTAGACTTTGGACTAGCGCAACCTATGACTAAGTATTATTTGAAATACTATCACAGTGAAAGCTTTGTAATATGTTAATGTTGATATTAGAGTTTGGGATTGACATAACATATAGTATAAACGATGCTTTCTAGGGTTTAAGTGTTGCTATGGAGGGTGGAATGAAACAATACCTTGTAACAAGTCATGATTATGGGAGTGGGTTTGATGTTTCGTTAATAAACTTCATCCTGCTGCATTTAATGCTCGTTCAAAAACATGACAACCTTCCCCTTAGGCTTGGCTCACGATGGATGTGCATTGCACTGTCATTTGGGATTTCTTTGTTTTATCTCTGCACAGAGGGATGACCATGGAGGCGACCTCCACCTTGTGAGGTATGCTCGCATGAATTTATAAGCATGCACAATGTTTGGTTTATAGTTGGAAAGGATGGCATACTCCTCATCCCCATTTTTTTTCATTTTTGCTTGCATATGCTGAAAGGAATGGAGGACAGCGTGGCTACAACACGGTTGGCTCCAAATGTTGCATTCATGGCAATGATAAGCCTGCTAATCAAGCTTATGCTTGTCACCCTTCAATCCTGTGGGAAGAGCTATGTTTCAACTGGTTGTTTGGTTGGGGTTTGATGCTATAGCAAATTCGGTTTTTCCTTCGAGCTTTGAATACAGACTTGGTTATTTTTGATGTTGAGGCGTTATGCCATGACTTGATTCTTAGGCCATTCGTCTCTGTGTAATTTTGTTTCAGTTATGTGAAATCATTAATTTTTTGGTTTTGGCCTTTAAAAGCCATGGGCTGCACCATTACTGACAATGGTGCCATAGCCCATTGGCACACCTGTGTAAAACCTTGTCCTTGGCCTTTAATGGTGACTATAAAAACATACTTTGGGATCTCTATGTATTAAGATGTATGTATTGGTTTTATAAATGTAATGTTTAAACTTGATAGGTGGTGTATGCGATTTCCTTCTACGTTTTGTATTCGGCACTAAATTTAAATAGAGTTTGGGTTTTCAAAAAACAGAGGAATTCACCTTACTGGATGCTCTATGTGTAATTTTCCATTGTTTAGCTTGGTTAATGTATTATCTTCGCAGCATGGGAAAAGGCCATGGCATCAATGGCATTATCCTTTCCCACAGTGCTACGATAGCTTGTATTTAAATTGTTTATGGTATTTGGTTCTTTGTATTACCACATTTATAGTATAAGGATATAGACATCGTGGGTATAGGCCATGCCGTAAATGGCATGTGCCTTCCCACAGTGTTGCGATAGTATAGTATAGGGTTTAAAATGGTAGAGATTGTGTATTGAATTTAAAATTTGGCTGAGGCCGTGACTTATGTGAGCACTATGCATTAGTGGTTTTCGTGGAGGACAGGGTATGCAGACCCTTGATGGAATTTTTTGTTCTTAGTGTAATTGGACTCTGTAATATATTTTAAAGCATTTATTTTGAAAACCACATCCCACATACGATTCTATACAGCGTGGCCTATGTGAGAACTATTATAGGATTTGGTTGTCGTTGGTATATATAATATGTATGGGTTGTTTATTATGGCTTTGCCTTGGGTCTTGACATCCATGGGAATTGATGTCGCGACCTCTATTGGAAACATGGTTTTAATGCAATGCAATGAAATGTAATTTGATAAATAAAACAAGCTGGGCTTGCACACCCACAGGATTCGATTTCTACTACTATTTACAAAATATGGATTTATGTTATGATGTTTAGCTATGTAATTTGGTTTATAGTTATGTATAGATGGATATTATATGAGATTTTTAAAGATATAAAACATGTGATTTATGGTATTTTAATATAGATGTTAAGACTATAGCTTTTATGGCAGAGTCTTGATAAGGACCACATGAATGGTCATGATATCCATTTGATTAAATTTAATGTTTAAACCAGTTATGTAAAGTACTTTGGTTTTAAATGATTATATGAAGCAGACCTTGGAAGGTCTTTAATAATTCGTTTTAGCATGGTTATTATATGAACTCTGTTCTTAGTAGATCTAGTTTAAAATATAAACATGTATAGTTTAGCATAAATAATATTTTAATTAATTATTACTAAACTAGTTTATTTAAAATTTAAGGGCAAGCCTCTGCTGACAAATGAAATATGTCAGCAGAGTATTAAATACAGAGAACATAGTATAAACATAATATTAAGTTCAACACCTAGTTAATACAGTAACATTTATGAAGGATACCACCCTGAACATAAACAACATACAATAACCTTCTCCAACATAAGATCAGTAAATTGTAATTACAAACCCTAGCAGTTTGTTAATCATAAAACTTAAACCTTAGGATTATAAATTACATTTGTAGCCCTTAATTAATATAAACAGTAATAAATATTTAGGAAATAAAATAGAATAGGCTTTTTAGGGTTTCATACCTAAATTTGAAGCTTTGTCAATGGATGCACCTGCACACTTAAATAACCAACATTAAAATTTCAATGTAGATCTGACCTCTATTTGATGACCAAATCACTTGGGAACTACCACGTTCCACCCAACCATGACCCGAAACTGTTCCTGGTTTAAATCCAGAACCCCCCCAAGCTGGAATCCAACATGGAAGTAGCTTAGAGCTCCTAAGGCAGGGCTTCCTATCTGGTAATCAGTTCTGAATCAATCCTCCTTCAGTTTCAGGAGCAGTTCTCCAAGAAAACATTTGAGAGAAAAAAACAAGCAAAATAATAATTCTCCTTCATAAAAATCAGAACCCCAAGCGTTTTCTTGGCTTGAGACTTTATAGGAAGACTTTTTAGTCAAAGGGGTAGTTAAATCAAGAAATCCTTGATTTCTTCATTTAACCCTTTTAAATTTAATGGGGTAATTTTCAATTATTAACTTAGGAACTTTTAACTAGTTCCTAGTTAGTATTTCTTAGACATTTCACTATTTATTAATCCTTTAATAATAAATAATAATTAGTGGAGCTTCTCTTCTTTCTTTATTCAATTATATAATTGATCATAATTAATTCTTTATACATACTATCTATAAAATACATAGTATTAAAATACTTGTTAACACTTGTCATGATAACTACACTTAACGACACTTCTTTATGAAGGTCAAGTAGATAGATGGCTCAGGTCTACTAGGCTAGGAAAATCTAAACATCCTTGCATGTTGGATTTCCCTCGTATAACGTGGTATCTCTTCAGTACTTTGATGAGAATACAAAAATTCAAAATTTCATTTAATCACTTATAAATAAGTATGATGATGATCAATATTTTTCTTGAGCCATTTTTGCTCGGAAGTTATTAAATTCTTTTTAGTAACCCCTGGCGCTTACTAGATCCCATACTGAAATCCTATAGCAGAGAGTTACAAACATAGTGCGATTCCAAAGATTTCACCCAACACTAAATGTTAGGATGTACTTGTACGCTACACCTAGGGATGCGATGGCCAAAGATCTGATGCTCCAGAGCTTACGCTCAACATCAACATGGAATGATCCAGAGCTTATGCCCAACATTTTCAATTATATTTTTATGTGTTCTAGAGCTTAGTACTCATGTGATCCAGAGCCTCTCGCTCAACACAAATCATCTCATTGATAATGTGCTTCAGGGTCCATGCCCAACACAAAACATTTCATCAATCATATGCTTCATGGTCCACGCCCAACAAAAAACATATATATCATCAACAATTGGCTTACACCCAATATAAAAAACAAATCATCATGTTCATATGTAGTGGGGTCTTTGACCCAATATAAAATAAAACATCAAGATAATCATCATGATCAATAGGCTCATGCCTATAAATGGTAGGTCCAAAATTCGGGAGATTACAATGTTGATTTGGGTGGCAAGTTGTAAAATAGTCCATAGACTATACAATTATGGGTCTGGTGTGCGTTAATGGTGGCCAGGGTGGTGATATCAATACGCCTTGGGAAATGGGGAGGGAAATCTTAGGGCCTGGCCCAAGCGTTAGTTTGTCATTTCGCAGCATTTCTTCTTGCTCTCTGCTCCTACTCGATGTGAAGCAAGGTGCTTGCGTTGGTTTAGCCGACAGGTACATGGGTTCCCTGTTTCATTAGCATCTTGGTTGATTTGGTAAAGGATATCATTCATGCTTCTCATATTGTGGCTTTTCTTTGTTGCAGGTTTGCAGGGGTGGTGAATAAAGGAGTGGATCGTAGCTCATGGAAAGACCGTGGGAAACACCATTTCCCTTCTGTAAGTCCACTTTGCAAGTAATTACATATCCCCTCTTGGGATATCTTGGTTGCGACTGAGTTGATCGTTGTAGGTTTGATTTATTGCCTCTGGTTGCTAATGGATGCATTTCTAGGTTGGGGATTTAACTATATATTAAGAGCTCTGTGTTTTGTAATTTCGACAGGATTGAGGTTTTGTTTGTTGGGGTTTTCGATTTCCTTTGGGCCTGAGCTTGAAATGTAATGGGATTTATTTAAATGGTGATTCTGTACAATGAAGAGAACCTGGGTAAACTCTCGACAGGATCTATGTATTTTTTAAAGAGTATTTTGATTTGGTTATAGGAAATGGGTAGCACCATTTCTTGCAATGGTACAATGGCCAAAGCTAACGACTATGTAAATTTGTTAATGGTTTTATAAAAACTATGTTTATAAATATATATTGAATCAATTTTAATGATTTTATTTTTGTGGACTTTGTGGATTCACATTCGTGGTTTTCATTGGTTGTATGGATGAAAAAGGGTGACAACGCTATGACTTGGGGGCATGTTGTATGGTATTGGCGTTACTCTCCCTTGGAGCTGTGATAGCGTAAACAATGTTTATGATTTTTTTTGTGTAATATGATATGGGGGTTGTCTGTGTTGTAACCCCGTGACTAGCCACCGTCATTGTTGGTAAACGTTGACAGGGTTGTAATATTTGGTAATTGTTGATTTAGAGAAGTAAAAAGGCCGTGAGGCAAAAGAATACAGTGTGTATATTAGCATGGGTATTTCAACCTCTGTGTAGCAAGTTTGTGTTTTGTTTACAGCTCGCATATAGGAAATATAGTGTGGCTTGGTAAATTATTAATAGACCCCACAAGATTCGATCTTGGTTCATTTACTGTGATGAGGGTTCATGTGCAAATGGTTTTCGATTTGGGATTAAACGCCCACATGATTCGATCTTGCGAACTCTGTGTAATTATACTTGTTTTAAATGATTACTGTAAATGATATTTGGTTTTTAACTGATTAATGTAAATGATATTATGTTTGTTTGTGAATGGTTTTGTAAATGATATTATGGTTGCTTTTAATTGATTAATGTAAGTGATATTATGTTGTATTTTATTTATGTAGAGACTTTTGTTTATGGCCTGCGATTTATAATATGATTCATTGTTATTTAAGGGTTTGATTGGTTGTTTATGCTAGGGATTATTTATGTGAATAATTACTGCATAAGCTTCTGTATATGTAATGGTTAGTAATAATATAAACCATGGACTATTAGATGGTCTTGATACTTGGACTGTTGATTTGATTTATGACATTAATTGATTTTATGTCAAGTGATAATTGTTATCCTTGTTATTGGCATGAATATATTTATATATACCCTCAAAGATCTTTGCTAGTTGTCATCTTAGCTTAGTTACTTTGAATTAATTATTTATTCTTAGATAATGTATACTAAGGTTATAATATTATTTAATTAGATTCTAATTTTGTTTATACAGGATATTATATAAGGATTTGGTTATTAGGTTCTACGTTTATTTAAATGTGTTTTATGTTTATAGTGTTGCTGATTTAGAATTTTCTTTCTGTTTTATACCTGATATAATATATAAATAATGTATTCATTAGTTTCTATTTACTATAATTAGTTAATAGTAATTTATATTTAGGTTTTATTTGACACTTTGATATGAACTAGTCTTTTACTCCTAAAGATGGCTTTGCTCACAATATGAAATCTATTAATAGAGTACGTAGGTAAATGAACAACTAAGTACTTATTAGTAATAATTCCTAGGTTATAGTTAAACAAGGTTTAAGCTATAAAAGACAAAGTAGAAGTAAAATTGCAAGAACAAAACCCTTGATAAATTATAGAACACAAATTAAATTACAGCCTAGGGTTTATAATGAAAATGTAAACCCTAAAAGAATTTCACAAGAAAACAAAGGTACATAGGGTTAGAAAATATAATATAAATACTTGCGTAATCTAGCCATCTCTTATTATAGAAAATGAAATAGGAAGTCAAGAACCTCATACCTTAAAATTGAAGCTCTTCTAATGGCTGAAACATGCACACTCAATTACCCAGCATTAACAATTCATAGGCATCTCTGACCTTTGTATACATGACTAAATCACTTGGGAACTACTATGTTCCAACCAACCATGACCCAGAACTATTCCTAGTTTTAATTTGGATTCCCCTGAGCTAGTTCCAACATGCAAGTTTTGCAAGAACTCTCTTGAGAACAATTAGGTAGAATAATGACTTCAAAAATATGGAAGAGATCCCAAAGCCTCTCTTCGGCTAGGGACTTTATAGACAGAATTTTTAGTCAAAGGGGTAGTTAAATCAAGAATCATTTCATTTCTTAATTTAACCATTTTTATTTAATTTAGTACCTTTAATATTTTAACTTCGGAACTTTTAACTAGTTCCTAATTAGACTTGTATAGGTATTGTAATATTTAATTTTTATCTTAGTAATAATAGTAATAGATGGAACTTTTCATTTTTTTATTACGTTATTAATATTATTACTATGTGTACTCTTTATACATACTCTATATAAAATATATAATAATATATTATTTGGTAACATTTGTCTTAGGGTATCACATATTGTGACCCCTAGACTTACCACACTTTCTTCATTATGGTCATCGGGTAGATGGTTAGGTCTACTAGGATAGAAAACTCTAAACATCCTTCCATGTTGGATTTCCTCGTATAACAAGGTAGTTCTTCAGTACTTGATGAGAATACAGAAATTTGAAATTTCGTTTAATCACTTATAGATAAGTCAGATGAGATCAATATTTTTCTTGAGTCATTTTCACTCGGGAATCATTAATTCTTTTTAGTAACTCCTAGCACTTACCAGAGCCCATACTCAATGTTAAAAATAGGGAGTCACAAGCTTAGTGCAATTCCAAAGCTCTTCGCTCAACACTAATGCTAGGACGTACTTGTAGGATACACGTAGGGATACAATGACGAAGGATCTGATGTTCCAAAGCTTATTATCAATATCAACATGGAATTATCCAGGGCTTATTCCCAACATTTCCAAATTATATTTTCATGTGAAAGTTTTCTGCGCAACACAAATGTGTCAAAACTCATGTGCTCCAGAGCTTCTCGCTCAACACAAAACATCAATTTATCAATCTGCTCCAGAGATCCTTGCTCAACACAAAACATCTCATCAATCATGTGCTTCAATGTCCACACCCAACACAAGAATACACATATATATATCATATGCAATTGGATTACGCCCAGTATATCAAACAAATCATCATGTTCATATGCAGTGTGTTCTTTGACCCAATATATCAAAATAAAACATCAAGGTAACATCACAATCAATGGGGTTCATGCCCATAAGTGTTAGGTCCAAAATTTGGGATATTACATCCCTCCCCTCCTAGAAAAACATTGTCCCTGGTGTTCTAGGGACTTGGAATGAAATCATGAAACAATCTGGGGTAGGATTTTCTCATGGTGTCTTCATTCTTCCAAGTATCCTCATCGGCTTCGAAGTGCTTCCATTGCACTTTCAACTGGACTATGGTGTGCTTCCTGAGTTGCACCTCTCTCTTGTCCAATATATGAAGAGGTTCAAGGGAAAACTCCCATTCAGGTTCCACCTGTACTAAGGACCAATCAACCACATGTTTAGTATCATAAACATATCTCTTTAATAATGATGCACGGAAAACATTATCGACTCCTATGTGTGCAGGTAACACTAGTTCATATGCCACTGGCCCTCACTTAGCCAGTATTTTAAAGGGTCCACAAAACCTAGGTTCTAACTTATCTCACCTTCCCAAGCTCAACGAGCTCCATTTTTCTTGTACTTTCAACTAGACATGGTCGCCTATCTGATAATCTTTATCATTTCTTTTCTTATCCACGTAGCTTTTCTGGAAGTCTTGTGATTTTTTAAGGTTCACCTAGACCTTCGTGACAAACTATTCCAAGTCCTTTAATAAATCAGGCCCTAACATGAGCCGATCCATCAGGCTATCCCAAGTAAGTAGTGTTCTACACTTCCATCTATAGAGTACCTCAAAGGGACTCATCTTGGCAGAATTTTGGTAACCGTTGTTATACACAAACTCTGCGAGATGCAGGTAGTCTTTCCACTTGGTGGGGTTTTTCATGACATACATCCTAAGCATGTCCTCAACAATCTGGTTTACCCTTTCTGTCTACCCATCTATCTGCGGGTGATAAGTAGTACTAAATTTCAACCTTGTTTCTAATCTGAAGAATAAAGATATCCAAAAGTTTTCGGTAAAATTTGTATCTCGATCCGAGATGATTTCCTTGGGTATCTTGTGCAATCTAAATATCTCCTTCTAGAATATATCGGTAATGTGTACTTCCTTGCAGGTAGACTTCACTGGAATGAAGTGTGATTCTTTTAGCAATTTGTCAACTACTACGAAGATATAATCATTTTGTTTCTTACTTTTTGGTAGTTCGGTGATAAAATACACATTAATGACCTCCCCCTTCCATTCCAGAATGGGTAGTGGATGAAACAATCCCAAAGGATACTGATGCTTAGCTTTGACAAGATGACATTCCTAACATTTCATGATAAACAATGCAATGTCGGCCTTTAACTAAGGCAAAAAAAGGTGTCTCTTAACGATGGATATCATCTTTTTATACCTCGGATGCCCCGAGTAGGGTGTCCAATGAAATTTCATGAGGAAACAAAATCGAATGTCCCCTCCTTTCAGAACGTACAATCTCTCCTTGGACCATAGCAGCATTATTTCATCTAACTTGTACTCTTTTTCTTATTGAAACAAAATGTCCTTTTAGACTTTCTTGAGGATTTCTACATAGAAAGGGTCAAATTTGTTGGCCATTCTAATCCTCTCATGCAAATAGGAATCGGTTTGACTTAAAGTCACCTAATATATTATATGAGTTCATCAATTCAATGCATCAACAATATTTTTCTTCTTACCCTTAATACTATTTAGTTGAAATGGTACTCACTAAGGAAAGCCAATCATCTGGCTTTCCTGGCATTCATATCTTGTTGCTTGAATAGATACTTCAAACTCATATTGTCTATATTCAGAAGAAATTTCCTTCCCATGAGGTAGTTCCTCCACATATTCAATGCATGAATGATGGTAGCTAATTCAAGATCATGTCTGGCGTAGTTCTACTCATGTTCTTTTAACTTTCACGATTCATAATATATCACATAATCATTCTGCAAGAGAACTCCTCCAAGTCCTTCCTTGCTTTCATTTGTGTAAACAATGAAATCCCCATTGGGATCCATAATTCATAGTATTGGTGTAGTTGTGAAAAGCTACTTAAGATTTTGAAAAAATTGCTTGCACTTGGTCATCCATAAGAACTTGTTTTCCTTTTTCTTCAAAAAGGTCATGGGACAAGCTATTCTCAAGAAGTTCTCAATGAACTTCCGATAATATCCAACTAATCCCAAAAAGAACCTAATGTCAGTGACATTAGTAGGGGTAGGTCAAGATTCTATGGCTCTAATCTTTTTCGGGTCCACAACTATCCCTATCTCAGAGATAATGTGACTGGAGTACTCTATCTGTGGTTTGTAAAAATCAAATTTTCTAAACTTGGTGTACATCTGGTGTTCTCGTAACACCCATAGCACTATGTGGACACGTTCCTTGTGTTCCTCTTTACTCTTAAATTTAAATAGGATGTCATCTATAAAGACCAAATTTTTTTTATCTAGATATTTACTGAATATACTATTCATCATACACATAAAGTTCACGGGTGGATTGGTCAACCCGAATGGAATTACTACAAACTAGTAGTTCACGTACCTTGTACGAAAGGAGGTTTTGTGAATATCCTCATCGTGAATCCATCCCTGATGGTACCTAGATCATAGGTCGATCTTTGAAAAGATTTTTGCTCCTCCTACTTGATCAAACAAGTCATTGATCCTAGGGAGTGGGTATTGGTTCTTGATAGTCATTTTGTTAAGCTTATGGTAATCGATGCACATCCACATCGTACCATCCTTCTTCTTTAAGAAAATTATCGATGCTCCCCAAGGAGACACACTAGGTCGGATATATCCATTTTCTATCAACTCATGCAACTGCATTTTGCATTATAGAAAATTACAATTTAAAATGGGCCTTCCAAAAATAATACAAATTCCATATCATAATGTATTATCCAATCAAAATGATTTAAAATTCAAAAAAGGGGCACCTCTTAAACAATTTTTTAATATAAATTTGAGGATAGGTATCATAAAAAAAACTACTTTTTTTGTTTGTATTTTCGACATATATCCCTGTGTTTTAACTCAAATTTTGATCGGGAGAGCTCATTGGATGTGAAATTAAATTCCGCATCCAATGGGTACCCACTAGTCATACTTTTGATGGGCCCCGCTACCCACAAAACAAGAAATACTTGAAAAAACATGACGATGATGTCATCATCACATTTTTTAGGTATTTCTTGTTTTGGGGGTAGCAGGGCCCATCAAAAGTATGTCGAGTGGGTATGTATTGGATGTGTAATTTAATTCCACATCCAACGAGCTCTTCCGATCAAAATTTGAGTAAACACACAAGGAGATATGTCGAAAATATGAACAAAAAAGTAGTTTTTTCTTTTATTCCTCCAAAATTAATAAATATTATTTTATTAATTTTTCTTAGGAGGCCCATTTTGAGTTGAAATTTCCTCTAATGAGTTCCACCAATTCGGGTGCACTCATGCGGTAAGGAGCTTTTAAAGCTAGAACTGATCCTGGTGTCAGTTCTATAGAAAATTATAGGTCTCTCTTCAGAGGTAATCCACAGATTTCCTCAGGGAATACGTCCTTGAATTCTACAAGAATGAGGAAATCCTCTATGCATTGTTCTCTCTCAGCCTCTATTTCTCGGATATTTACTGCAAACAACTTGCAGCCTTTTTTAATGCACTTCTTTTCTTGTAAGGAAGATATCTTCCTTACCGAAACTTTCTTTAGTACGCCTTGAATCTTTACTTGATTCTCTTGGCTATTTGTACACAAGATCAACTTGTGTAGGCAATCGAGCATGACATGGTGTTGTTCCAACCAGTCCATGCGGATAAGTATATCATATGATCCTGAAGGCAGGATATTCATGTCTACTTTCATAGGATAATCATTCAGGTTTACCTTAGAATCTTTAACTATTTCTGAAACTTTATGTTTCGTACCTGTGGCTAATTGTACCCGCCAATGTTTATCATGTTTTTCTTTACTTAGTTTACATACATCAACAATTTTAGGCGATACATAGCTCTGGAAAGCACTTGGTTCAATCAGTATTGAAATAGAAGTGTTCAATATCTTACCTTCTATCTCAACCATGGTAGC
Source organism: Pseudotsuga menziesii (assembly GCA_001517045.1). Lineage (NCBI taxonomy): Eukaryota > Viridiplantae > Streptophyta > Pinopsida > Pinales > Pinaceae > Pseudotsuga > Pseudotsuga menziesii. The sequence continues at coordinate 134,188 of LPNX010979032.1, read as the reverse complement.
CTGATGGTCTTCCTGTCGGCCATCCAATGCTGTATAAATTTGTGGTGTTCCAACTATGTACTCTACCGTTGGTTCTTCTTGTAACTTGTGCAAGACCCCATTGGTCTTGTTCCTACAATATAAAGTATAATGAGGCCCTCTACATTTCCATAATTTGATTTGTAGTGGGGTAGCATTGGATCCCCTAGCTGCTACTAGCTTGTTAACATTTGGAGCTGGTATATGGCTTTGTACCTGATTTGTTGAAGTTCTTGTTCGCTAGAAATATGTGGTTTTTTTTTTTTCTGTACAGAGGTGGGTTAAAACTCAGTTTGTGGTTGTTAGAGAAGTTCTTAGACTTGTCTTGTTTATGTTCATGTTATCTTTCCTTAGTTGTCCATGCTCATAGAAGAGCCTATCCTTTTGCAATGTGGTGTCCAAGGTTTTACTCATATCAAACTCAATCATTTTTCAAAATTTGGGAGGAAGACATCCTAAAAGCTGTTGGATCTTTACATTTTCATCCTTGATGTATGGTACATAATGTAACAGATCTAGAAATCTATTAATAAAAGAATCCATCGTCATGGATCCCATACGTAACTCATGAAAATATTTCACTTTTCTGTCGAAGAATCTTTTCGACATATTTTTCTTGGAAGATCCTACGGAATTTACTCAAGCGTATTTCTCTTACCTCATCCTTCTTGGTATGTTTCAAGTCTCTCCAACATCTCGTTGCTTTTCCATTTAAATTATAAATGCCCAGTCGAGCCTTCATTTCGCTAGAGTATTTATGAACTCGAAAATATTTGCTAATACACAACAACCCTTCTTCAGCTTTCTTCCTCGTGTTCACCTCTCCTTCATAAGTTGGGGCTCTTATTTTTCTGAACCCCCCCTGGAGATTGTCATCACTTCTTTGTTTCTTTCTGTATGGATAAAGAGAGTTCTCACTGGAAGAACTGTGATATTCTCCTTTTGGAGGTTCAGGGGTATGTTCCTTTTTTCCTTCTTCTCTTGGATTGTTGGCCAGTTTATGATAAGGTTCCTTCTTGAACCTATTTATGGAATGAGTGGCTTTCCCCAACAGGATTCCTCCCATCATATTTCGCAGCAATGCTTCACTGATTTCTTGTTGTTCGTTTCTTTTTTTTTCAGATTGTCATATTTGAAACTTTGCAAGTCTGCTTGAAGATTTTGTATGGTTTTCATAATATCTGAATTTAGTTCCACCACCGGTTCTACTTCCTGGGCGGGAGAATTCGATTTCCCTTTTTGACTGTTATATTTTTCAGTGTCCATGATCTGAACTGCTCTATAAAAATTCTTGAAATTGCAAATTTTTAATAACAAGAAATTTTCTATTAGTTAACAAAATTTTAAAACATACTTTATTTTCCTTGCAACAAATTTCTGATATGCCCATTAGGTCGCTTAGTGTTGAAAATGGGCTCTGATATAAATTGTAATGTCCCAAAAAATTGAAAATAAATATTTTTTATTAGGCTAGTCAAAGCTACATATGCTTGACATTAACTAAACTTTTCCGAATGTGTCGTACTATATTTGTACTGTTGTATTGTCGTAAGATGTTCTTACATCTTGCTTCCATATTTATTGATGTGGTTATTATTATGTTACTTACATTTTTGTGATGTTGATTATTGTTTGTACTATGGTTAAGAATTGATGTGTAAGTTAGTTATTTTCTTATGTACTTCATTGTTTATTAACATGTACTTACTTTCATGTGGAGTGGTGGGACTAGTTTCCCTTGTAACCACCTAAGAGGTAAGAGTTTCTACTCATCACAACGGGCTTACTTAGTTCTATCGAAGTAATGCATTCTTGTGTTATTTTTGTGTAGGTGCACTTGGCGATGGAAAACTTATCTATACAAATTAACGAGAAGTATTGATCATTTTTGTCACTGGTGCTCACATTTCCAGCTCTATCCTAGTGACATTTTAGTGATTGTTATTGTTATCATTATGGTCTTTATAATAGAGACAGGGTCACTATCGCACTTACTATTTGTGTGAAGAAGTCTTGTTATTTATCATAGACTTAATTATAATGGGGAAAATGTATACGACTCGAGTATTCCCCATCATAATCTTACTATGGTGTAAATGTGTATGAATTGCTCATACCCTATCATATTTTTACTATATGATTTGAATAGCTGAAAAATTAATACTTTTGTAAAACCATTGGTTTAAACGCTCCATGGCATGTTTCATATGCCATGGACTTAGGGAATAAAGCCTAAGTTTATTCATTGCATGTATGGGTATATGTAATTCGCAATGGCTTAAACTTTTATGTTGATTTGGGTGGAAAGTTGTAATATATTACATAGACTATATGGTTATGGTTTTGGTGTGCATTAATGGTGGCCAGGGTGGCAGTATCAATGCACATTGGGAGATGGGGTGGGAAATATTAGGGCTTGGCCCAAGTGTTAGATTGGCATTTCATAACATTGATGATTTCTCTCTGCTCCTACTCGGTGTGAAGGAAGGAGGATATGTTGGTTTAGACGACAGGCTCCATGGGTTCCCTATTTCATTAGAATCTTGGTTGATTTGGAAAATGATATCATTCATGCTTCTCATATCGTGGCTCTGCTTTGTTGCAGGTTTGTAGGGGTGGCGAATATAGGCGTGGGTCGTAACTCATGGCAAGTGCGTGGGAAACACCATGTCCCTTTGTTAAGTCCATTGTGCAAGTAATTAGATGTCCTCTCTTGGGGTATCATGGTTTCGACTGACTTTTTACTCATCGTAGGTTTGATTTCTTTCCTCTCGTTGCTAATGGACATGTTTCTAGGTAGGGGGTTACAAAAGAAATCTGTGTTTTGTAATTTCGATAGGCTTGGGGTTTTGTTTGTTGGGGTTTTCGATTGCCTTTGGTCCTAATCTTGAAATGTAATGGGATTTATTTAAATGGTGATTCTGTGTAGCAAAGAGAGCCTACATAAACTCTCGACAGGATCTGTGTATTTTGTAAAGAGTATTTTTATTTGGTTATATGCAATGGATAGCATCATTACTTGCAATGGTGCAATGGTCGAAGGTAATGACTGTGTAAACTTGTTAATGGTTTTATAAAGATTGTGTTTATAAATATATATTGCATCAATTTCAATGTTTGTTGTTTTGTTGACTGTGTGGATTCGCATTCATGGTTTGCATTGGTTGTATGGATGAAAAAGGGTGACAGCTCTACATTGTGGGGCCATGCCATATGGTGTTGGCGTTACCCGCCCTTGTAGCTATGATAGTGTAAACATTGTTTATGATTTCACTTATGTAATATGGTATGGGATTCTTTTGTGGTGTAACCCTATGACTAGCCACCGTCGCTGTTGGTAAACACTGACAGGGTTGTAATATTTGGTAATTGTTGATTTAGAGAAGTAAAAAGGCCATGATCCAAAATATTACAACATGTACATTAGCATGGGTCTTTCAACCTATGTGTAGAGAGTTTGTGTTTTGTTTAAACTTGCATATAGGAAATATAGTGTGGCTTTGTAAATTATTAATAGACCCTAGAGGATTCGATCCTGGGCCGTTTACTGTGATGATAGTTTATGTTCAAATTGTTTGCGATTTGGGCTTAAACGCCCATAGGAGTTGATCCTGCGACCTCTGTGTAATTATACTTGTTTTAAATTAATACTGTAAATGATATTTGGTTTTTAACTAATTAATGTAAATGTTATTACGTTTGTTTGTGAATGGTTATGTAAATAATATTATGGTTGTTTTTAATTGATTAATGTAAGTGATATTATGTTGGATTTTATTTATGCAGAGACTTTTGTTTATGGCCTTCGATTTATATTATGATTCATTGTTATTTAAGGGTTTGCTTGGTTGTTTATGCAATGGATTATTTATGTGAATAGTTACTACATAAGCTTTTGTAGATGTAATGTTTAGTAATAATATAAATCGTTGACCATTAAATGGTATCAATACTTGTACTGTTGATTTGAATTATGATATTAATTTATTTTATGAGAAGTGATGATGGTTATCCTTTTTCTTGGCATGAGTATATTTAGACAGACCCTCAAAGGTCTTTGCTGGTTTTCATCTTAGCTTAGCTACTTTGAATTTATGATTTATTCTTAGATAATATACTAAGGTTATAATATTATTAATTTAGATTGTGGTTTTGTTTATACATGATATTATATAAGGATTTGGTTATTAGGTTCTACATTTAGTTAATTGTTTTTTATGTTTATAGTGTTGTTGATTTAAAGTTTCCTTTTTGTTTTATACATGATATACTATATACATAATGCATTCATCAGGTTTTATTTACTATACTTAGTTAATGGTAACTTATATTTAGGTTTTATTTGAAGCTTAGATATGAACGAGTCCTTTACTCCTAAACATGGCTCTCCTCGCAATTTGAAATTTGTCAGTAGAGTATGTAGGTAAATGAACAACTAAGTACTTATTAGTAATAATTCCTAGGATGTAGGAAAACAAGGTTTAAGCTGTAAAAGACAAAGAAAAAGAAAAATTGCAAGAACAAAACCTTCGATAAATTGTAGAACTTAAATTAAATTACAGTCGAGGGTTTATAATGAAAATGTAAACCATAAAAGAATTTGACAAGAAAACAAAGGTACATAGGGGTAGAAAATATAATATAAATACTTGCATAATCTAGCCATCCCTTATTCTAGAAAATGAAATAGGGAGTCAAGAACCTCATACCTAAAAATTAAGGCTCTTCTAATGGCCAGAACCTGCACACTCAATTACCCAGTATTAACAATTCATAGGAAGATCTAGCCTCAGTATAGATGACATAATCACTTAAGTACTACCACGTTCCACCCAACCATGGCTTAGAATCGTTCCTAGTTTTAATCTGGATCCCCTCGAGTTGGTTCTAACAAGCAAGTAGCTTAGAGCTCGTAAGGTAAGGCTTCCCTAACTTGTATATGAGGCCTAGATCGGTTTTGGTTTTTCCTTTTAGGTAAATGTTCTCCAAGAACTCTCTTAAGAATAATCAGAACAAATAATGAATCCAAAACGATGGAAGAGATCCCCAAGCCTGTCTTTGGGTTGGGACTTTATAGACATACTTTTCAGTCAAAGGAGCAGTGAAATCAAGAATCATCTCATTTCTTGATTTAACTCTTTTTATTTAATTTAATACTTTTAACATTTTAACTTAGAAACTTTTAATTAGTTCTTAATTGGAATTTTATAGATATTGTAGTATTTAATTTTTATCTTAGTAATAATAGTAATAGATGGAACTTTTCCTTCTTTCTTACATTATTAATATTATTACTATGTGTACTCTTTATACGTACTTTGTATAAAATATATAATAATATATTATTTGGTAACATTTGTCTTACGGTATCACATATTGTGATCCCTAAGCCTACAAAACTTTCTTCATTAAGGTCATCAAGTAGATGGTTAGGTCTACTAGGCTAGGAAAATCTAAACATCCTTGCATGTCGGATTTCCTCGTATAACATGGTAGTTCTTCAGTACTTGATGAAAATACATACATTTGAAATTTCATTTAATCACGTATAAATAAGTCAGATGAGATCAATATTTTTCTCGATTCGTTTTCACTCGGGAATCATTAATTCTTTTCAGCAACTCCTAGCGCTTACTAGAGCCCATACTCAACGCTAAAACCATGGAGTTACAAACTTAGTGCAATTCTAGAGCTCTTCCCTCAACACTAATGCTAGGATGTACTTGTAGGATACACATAGGGATACAATGGGCAAGGATATGATGTTCACGAGCTTAGGTTCAACATCAACATGGAAGGCTCCAAGGCTTATGCCTAACACTTCCAAATTATATTTTCATGTGTTCGAGAGCTCCTTGCTCAACACAAAACATCTCATCATGTTTTTTAGGGTCCACGCCCAACACAAGCAAACATATATATATGTATGTATGTATGTATATCATATGCAACTGGCTTATGCCCAATATATCAAACAAATCATCATGTTCATGTCAAGTGTGGCCTTTGACTTAGTATATCAAAATAAAACATCTATATAATATCATAATCAATGGAGCTTATGCCCAAAATGTTAGGTCCAAAATTCAGGATATTACAAAATGATGATGAAAAAAATAATTTTAATAGGAAATTATCTTCATTATTACCATTCAATAGTTATAAGGAGTTGTTACCAAAATATACCAATTATATAGATATGAAAAATGATTAAATGTTTTACGAGACTATTATATAATTGTTCATGTTTAAAGAAAAACAAAAACATAATGACATAAATATATATACATTACAGAATTCACACTGAATTAAAATGTGTAGCTAAGAGTTCGTTCAAATGAAGTTGTGAGAGAAAGTTGAGGGCGACGGTACGTTTAGCAGAATGGAATCATCTATGTGAAGAGGATGGAAGTATTTGGGAATGGAGGAGATAGGAGATAACCAAACCATAAGAGAAGACACAAAAAAAACTCTATTAACTATAAAACATATTAGGCTGTGCGTTGAAAGAAGAGGACTAGATAGGACTGCATTGAACCACTTCTATGACCTATGCCTATGTAAGCGACGTATGTATATACTGTAATATTTTCTAATTTTCATGCTTGTGCAAATCATGCATGGTTATGCTATTATTGTTGGTATGTAAGTAAACCAGACAGATGGTACTTTAATAGTCCGTTATGTGTTTTCTTTTTAGAGCAGAGGGGCGACATCTTTAAACGGACAGAGAACTTGTGGGGGAACCGTGCTATGAGCATTGGATGTAATCTTGGAATTTCCATAAATCAGTTTTGTTAAATCACATGATATATTCTTCACACGAGACTCTGTCGTGAGAAGCTTAACTCTACGATGTTAGATATATACATACATATATATTTTCTTAAGAATCTCCCTTGTTGTGATTAGCGAAGGTCGTCTTAAGGGGAGGACCGACATAATCACTTAACTCTTATTTTGTTGTTTGGGGTTGGTTCTTTCTTTTTAAACATAAATGATACCATAGATTCATTCATCCTTGTTGATGGTGTCCTTTTTGGAGGTACGACCTATATATTTTTTAATAAATTAACTCTTTCTTTAGCAATTGGTGGCCTTTGTGAGATGACAACATAGCATCGATATCATGGAACTATCATTTGATACAAATAATATTGGGATATACTTGGACATTTATAATACTACTTATTAGGTGTGAGATCGCTATCCTATCACTTTCTTATTGTTTTAGAACAATTCTTAAAAATATCAGAAGAGCTTATTTACATAAATAAATTTTACAGGAATCTAGGGTGAGACTGTAGTTTAAATGGATGCATCCTTGTAGAATCTAAACAAACTACTACTATTTGGATGAGCTTATATTTTTAGATAACCAACTTAATAACATGTATGCATGTGTCAAAGAATCTCGTTAAAAGTTCTGTTTTAAACAATTCTTCACCTAGTGGATTCATGCCTAGCTTGGGGGTGGATTCTCTATGGATAGCGAGCAAGTAGGCTGGGAGGAAAGTCGAAGTCAAGCATTTCGATGCCATATTTGGTAGAACATTTTTAGTTTAGATAAGCCTCTCAAATTGTGATGACATTATTAAATGAAATAAATGTGAGTTTATATATATTCCTTTGTGCATGTCAAATATCAAAGCTTTCATTTGGTTTGTTGTTATACGTACTCCTTGACTATGTGAAAAAATATGGTTTTAAATCCTTGTAGAAAGGGTAGTGTTTAAGGGACATCATGATGTTTTGAACATAATCTCTAACAGATAGAGTACATTTCTCAAGTTAGAGAAAATATATAAGAATATTAGGCATATAATAAGACATAAATAGTAAATGTATGTTAATGTGAAAGTAAATATAAAGGGAAGCATTGTTAGTATGTGGAGATTAACATGGTTTAATGCTAACATACAAGCTTAATGTGATATTTATATTTATTTATTACAAAAATAAATATGATCCAAGGTTGTCATAAATCATGTCATGGGATAACTGTTAGGATTATTTGTAATCCTCCCTTGACAACCATAGTGTAAATGTCGGTTTCCTAGCTTGGGAGTATGTTTCCACTTCATTAGTGCCATGGGTAAGTTATATAGGGTCCACTTACCACTTGATGCACCACTACACAAGAGTTTAGGTGCTCCATCCCTATAGTTTAGGAACCCACATAGAGTCATGGGAGTCTCACCATCAGTTCACCCTAGTCTATGTAAAGTTATGCTCCAATGGGCATCAACTAGTTGATCTTCAGTTAGTCTAGTGCCAAATTTGCATGAGTAAAGGATATTGGGTTCCACTTCTCAACTACCTTGGTCATTTAAAAAATTGTGAGGTGTTTTAGTTGTCTAAAGTTACACTAGTGAGCCTCTGGTGGTGATTTTTCCAAAGTTAGTGAATTATGGAGTCGGTGCAAGTCATGGAATTCAAATCACTCCTATAGGATTCAATTTTCTTTTATTGTATCATGGATGTATTAAATACAAGTTAATGATTATGAGATTAAATTTATGCTATCAATTTTTTTCCTCTTATCTGAATAATTTCACCATGATTGTTTGATCATTCTAACACTAAATTTCTTCTTCCTCGTTAATTCCTCTTTCATAATGAGGTTCAATCCATCTTGATGATCCTACAACTTGGATAATTTTACATGGTATAAGAGCAGGTTCTCAGTCCAATTTCAATCCTTGGAAACTTCCATTGATGCATAAAAAACAATTGGGTTCCACATAATTCCTGGTATATGTGCCTCGCTCCCTTTGGATTTATCCATAAAAGTCTAGCCGGGTGTGAAGCACCTGGATAATGTGAACATGTCGAAGTATAGAGTGATTGAACTAGTTTTCCTTCGAATTAAAATTTTTTTTAGCAGGTAAATTGAAAAATTAAGAATAATTCTGTTCCTCCTGAAGATGCATAATGGATAGTTCAGCATCCTTGATAGTGACGATCCTTGCACCCTTCAATTATGTTGATTAAAGGGCGTATATGTATATTTTGTTGCGCAACAAAGGTTTGTATAGGGTCACAATGGGAAAGGAGGTTGAACCCAAAAAACCTTTAGATAAATTGAAGTATCTAAACAAATTGGATGAATACTTTGGTTCATGTGCATTCATATCTCCAGGGATTTACTCTTACACCTTGATGGATTAAAAACTCCAAGGGAAGTATGACAGAAGATCGAATCACTATTTGGAAAGCATGATGAACTGAGAAGGCATATTTTGGAGAAGGATGGTTTTTCAAAATCACAATCCTTCAGTGGAACAACCTAAGGGGTACAATGATGTTCCTTTCTTGGAATGCAAGCTGAGGAAACCACTGTATGGGCTCAATAAAGACCCCATGGCATGATTTCATCCCAAGCTGATCTCTTCCATACTCTCACAGAGGTTTGAAATATAAATTTATGGTTTCAAAATCAACAACATTTCTTCTCCTATCTTGCATCATATCAGAAGAAGGTGGAGAGGTTCACATCAACTATAACAGGGAACCAGTGCACAAAAGGACCATCACACTATGTTACTACTCCACAGAGGTACATACTGCATAGGTTTGTCACAAATTGTTGTACTCAAGGGAAATTTATCTCTTGGTGTGAAAGATTGATACAATTCCCCGTGGTTCATTTTTAAGGGAGGGTTCTTCTCCCAAGAGTTTTTCCTCATTTACTTGGTTTATTGAGAAGTTAATTTTTTGCATTAGATTATATGGTTGAGATTTGTTCATAGTTTTTAGGGCCCAGGTTGTCCAATTTTGTATTAAGGGGGGGTGCTAGGATTATTTGTAATCCTCCGTTAACCACCATAGTATACATGTAAATTTCCAATCTTGGGAGTATGTTTCTACTTCAAAAGTGTCATGTGGAATTTATCTTGGGCCCACCTAATACTTGATGCATCAGTTTGCATGAGTTTTGGATCTCCATAAGCCAATCTCTATATTTTAGGAACCCACACTAGGTCATGAAAGTCCCACCATCAGTTCACCATAGTCTGTGTTGAGTTATTCTCAAATGGGAATCAGTTAGTTCATCTTCAGTTAGTCTAGCACCATATTTGCATGCTTTAAGGAGATTGGGCACCTTTTCTTATCTACATGGGTCAGTTAACTAATTGTGAGTTGTTTAAGCTTTTTGGAGTTACACTAGTGAGCCTCTAGTGGTGTTTTTTCCACAGTTAGTGATGTATGGAGTGATTCCAAGTCATGGAATTCGAATCAATCCTAGAGGATTCAAATTTCCTTTATTGTATTATGTATGTATTACATACATGTTAACGATTATGAGATTACTGTTATATTGTCGAATTATTTCCTCTTATCTGAATAATTTTACCATGATTGTTTAATCATTCTGACAATGAATTTCTTCTTCCTCGTTCATTCTTCTTTCACAGTGAGGTTCAATCTAGCCTGATGATCCTATACCCAGGAGATTTTTACACTAATAATCTACTATTTGATAAATATAGAAGATGGAACGATGTTATTATCATTACACAAGATAGAAATGAAGTTGTAAAATCAATACAAATGATTAGTTTAATATTAAAGGTATATTTTCATCAATTGAATGTTATGAGTATTCAATAGATATTGTAAATGATCCCTAATATGAGAAAGAGATTAGGTCTTAACATGTACCCATAATGTTACTTACATACACTTAGAAACATTATAGTGGAAACATTATCTATATTAATGATGTATTTAGTGCTAAATGAGTGAGGGTAATAATGTTTAGAAGATAAGTGTTTGGGATAAGGTTGTAAATTAAATGTCACAAACCTGTAAAATCCATAAATAATAAAAAAATTGTTTACTATTTATTATTATCTTTGTTGTAACATGTAATTATTGGTCACAACATATTTATAATTGTCGTCACATATATTTATCCATGTAAATTTAACTTGATTTGTTTAACGTTCATTTGATAGGTAACGTTCCTGGGTCTTTTCATTAAAATGGGAAGCTATACTCACAATCTCTTCCAACCTAACTTCTACTTGTCAGACCTTCAACATCTCATCTGCAATCTCGAGTTGCATCTGGTAAATTGTATTTATGAGCATGCGAGAATGCTTTGACAATGGCTCAATATCCATTCTTTTCTCATTTTCCACTTTTGATAAAATCTCCAATGAAGCCTTTTGTGCCTCCAATGCTGATACCTGGGCTTCATACTATTTTTCTTTCTGCTCAGCAGTAGTTTTCTATAGTTCCAATTCTGCAACCTTGTTTTCCAAACTTCCTTTCTCCTTACTTAACTCTTCATTGAATGATTTTAAATTGTCCCTTTCTTCCTCTAAAATTTGGTATCCTTATTGAAGCCTCTCAAAATATGATAGGGTAGCTTCATAATTCCTTTTTGATTCTAGGCCTACCCTTTCTTCTTTCCTTAACACTTCCTTCATTTCGACCATCTTTCCCTTATACTGGTCAATGTTTTCTAGAATCCTATCTACATTGTGAGCATTGGCATAGGAAATTGCAATGCCCATAGAATCCAATTGCTTTGGGTTCTCTTCTACATTCTTCATGACTATCCTCTTTGTTACTATGGTCACAGGTTTTTGAGTCCCTACTCTCAAGGTTTTTTCTGTCCTCCATGTAATGGATTTTGTTTTAGGATCAAAATGAATATCTTCTAAGCATGCCACATCATATTGTTTAGATGGTGTAAATGGTACAAGCCCTATTTCAGCTATGGGAACATGTCCCCCATTAAGGATGCTGCTAGATGTGGATGGAGGGTTCTCTGTATTATCTCAAACAAGGCTTTGCTCATGATCTCCACTTGCTACAGCTTCTTCATTTTCCTAATTTTTCCCCTCCATGGAATCTTCTGTATCCTGTATTCCTAGCTCAAGTTTCAAGGCTTCTTGAGCTATATCCTTTTGGATTTGCACAATCTTTTCTAAGATAGCCTCCTACTTTCTTCTCTTCTCCTCTTGTTCTATTGTCTTGGAAGCTTCTTCCTTTCTTTCTCTTTTATTTTATTCATCTAGAATCTTTCTTGCACCTTCTACTATCTTTCAGGCATTCTCCTCTTTTCCTTTTCTAGCAGCTTCCTCCTCTTTATCATTGGGTTTTGGATTGTTGCTGCTGCTGCCTTTAATTTCAGGGGCCTTTCTTTTCAAACTTTTGCTCCAGGAGGCCATGCTGTAAGCATTTATGTACACTTGTTCCTCTTTATCTACATAGTCTGAATATTTATAATTCACATTATGAGTTTCTTTATGAGATAGCACCTTTCCTTGAGAGTCATTCTGGTGGAAGCTCACTTCTCCAAAATGAAAAATTCCCAGCTCTTTGACAAATTCCAGTGCAGTATTTACCCCGTTAAACTTGTAGATCCCTACATAGAAAGATACGGGTGGGAACATAGCTTTCTTTATATCGAACAAATTATTTCAAAAACAATCTAGAAATACTTGTCCGACTGCCTCCTTAAGTACTATGTAGTCTGTTGCATACTTGGGAAGCAGTGAGGGTGCTTTGGTGCCTCCACACATTCTCATATGTGTGCCATGTTTGGTGAAAATATAATCTCCATATTCTTTTATGGATTCTATAGCTCCTTCTGATAGGAATGGACAATATTTTAGAAATATCAGCTTATACAGGGGCCTAATGAATTCCTCACAAATTAACTGGTAATGGTTGTGATATTTATGGGCTCCCAGAATCTAATATGCAACGTAGATAGGGGCCTTCCCCTCTATCCACACACAATTTATCTTCTCAAACTTGTTTCTATAGAGTATACAATCTATTAAGACAGATGACATAAAAAACTATGATTTTCTATGTTTCAGACCCTCCTAATCTTCCTTTACACATTTGGCCAAGTTTTTGGTAGCTATATTTGCCCAGTTAAAAATTGTTCCCTCCATAGCTACATAATACATGAGAGGAATCCAACCAAAATTATACATCTTCTCATCAGCCCTACCATATAGCTTTCTCAACATCAATTCTATGATCCTGAAAGGGGTTTGAAGATGAGCTCGCTCATATTCTCCTCACTGTTTGTGTTTGAAGGTTTTCCCTTCAACCACCATCTTATTTGTTGTGGCTATAGAATCAAACTATAGACTTGGGAACCACTCCATTGTCACACTTATTTCCTTTTTTAGTAGACTATAGGCCATCAAAATGAATGCAGGGCCAAAAGATGCCACAGGCTAATCCTTCTCATCATTTATCACCATTCCTACTATTTCTATCTTGGGAAACATCCATGTAATGACCTCCACACAGGGAAACATCTCTGGTCTAGTTGCTATTTTAGTTTTCCTCGACCTTAATATGTTCTCGTATAGAGCTAGCTCTCCTAAACCATTTTTTGACACTTTCCCTTCAACTAGCATGTGGTAGATCTGACCCCATTTTAGCTCATGCTCTGCTCCTATAATTTCCTTAGTGTCTTCATACACTATTTCAGTCCTTACCACCATCATGACCTCTACATCTTCTATGTTAGAACCGTAATCGACAACCTTAAGCTTCTTTCTCACCTTCTTCATCATGATTTATGTAGTGAGTGGTACCTGAAAAAATAGATTTGTCTTAGCATTCATATTTCAATCGATGATTATCAATGTAAGAAAAAAATACATATGTATACATAACCTGCAGCACAAAAAATCCTAAAATGTCTTACTATGTCAGTTTCATCCATTAAAACTAGCAAAACGAGGCACAGGTCAAGGTTACGGCAAGAAAACATATGTTGGATACGAGCAACCAATGTTGAAAAATATGTTCTTTTATTTCTTTGTTGGTGCAACCCCCACTGCTCCAAATGCTCCCTCTTACAAGCACAACAGAACTTCAAAAAAAATGGTGGTGATTTCCTAAGGTAAAAGCTAGGCCTAACAGCTACCATCTACAAGCTCTACATAAAACTAGGAAACCGCATCCCATACCAACTCCCACAAGTGAGCGGTTGACTTGATTCATACCAGTGCAATGCTCAACTTCCTGAAAACTCATCATCAACCTAGATGAATGGGAAAAAAATTCCTCTAGACATGGAGAAAAGGATTGGGTCACTACTAGGGAAAACATAAACTGTAATGGCCAGACCTAAAAGAAACCAAGGCTTAACCTTGTTAAATACCTAGATAAAGTCATAAATAAACCTACCTTGGATCATTGATGGACAACTTCGCACCCAACCACCAACCAGCTTAAATAAAAAGGAGAATTAAAAACCCTACCTAGTAGGCCAGAGGCTATGCACAATCGAAGACACCTGGAAACGTTATGCCATGTGAGATCTACAATGTATCACCACTAACCGTATGTGAAGCTAAACATGAACAATACTCAGCAGCTTCTTACCATCCTCACCAACTCCTTAATGTAAAATATGGTAAAACAACTTCATGTTTTGCAAATAAAAAGGCTTCTTGGGGCTTTAATTTGTCATTTAGACTTGCACATGCGAGCCCCCCAACATCGTTAGCATCAAACTATTCGGGCTGGAAAACATAAGTCATCAAAGGAACCATCCTAATGTGATGGATCAAACATCCTTTCCCATCCACAAATGTTGGTTCACAATTCACAATTCTTCTACAATCTCCTTGCGGCTCGGTGGTAAAAATCATATCAGAGAGGAAATAGAGATGCATCTGCGACAACATATCCAAGATAAAAAAACCTCCGCAATGGCATGTCCTACTAGAATCGGATGTTAACAAGGAAATTCCTCCACCATAGCGGCTAGCATTGGAGACTAACTCCGCAACAAATTTTCATAACCACCCGTCGTAGTGGGTCAGACTGGAAGAAGCTCCCACCGTAGCGTCTCCCAGAGACCAAATCAAAAGATAAACTATGAAGTCCGTCGCTGTTGTGGGAGTGACTTGCAAAGCTCTCCGTCGTGGTGGGAGTCAACAAACATTGGCACACAAAAAAGAATAATTCCCTCCCTAACAGCCTGATCGTGAAAATCCATCCGCTACGGCGACGGTGAAATGAAAGTATGCTTGCCATAGTGGCTCATAATTGGATAAAAAAGAATGGACCCACCGTAGCGGCTTGGGAACAGAGAAAGAACCCACCATAGTGGCTCAGAAACAAATAAAGTGCCCACCATAGTAGCTCTAAGTTATGAAACCATCCGCTACTGTAGATCAAAAACCACTTTTTTTCCTTAGTAAAACAAATGAATCTTTGGAACCTCTATGATGGACAGAAAATCCAAAGGCTGAAAATCAAAATCAAGAAATCTAAGAACAAAACTAAGACCTTAAAAGGGGTCCTAAAAATATTCCTGAAAAATATTTTTGGGAATTGATGTAGTAGAAACACATGGCTGCGTTGAACCAGTTTTTCCCTTGGATATTTATGGTCTATTAGTGAATATTTTTCTTCTGTCTAAACCTAATTTTTAATTTGAGGTATTTATCAGTTTAATTTATTGTTATGTGTTCTCCATTATAGCATTGAACTAGTTTGTTTATCATGGAATTAGTAAGGGAAATCCATTCTCCTTCTTAGTGTTTTTCATAGGCTTTGCATCCTGTAGAGTTTTTAACCTGGTAAGGAGGAAAATTCTCCGTCCACATTCTGCACATTTTATTTTTAAAGGTTATTAACAATTACAGAGTTTAACTCACATTTTTCTGTCGTTATGCAGGAAGAGGAGGAGAAGAGGAAACTAGGAGGGGTTGACCTTTGTCCTTACACACATCCATCCAAGGTAAGTTTATCATTAGTCTGTAAGTCTTAATAAATAATTATTTAATTTATATGAAAGGGTTTTTCATAACTCTGAAATCTTATGCACAAATGTAGTTAGGTTTTTAATGAAGCTTCAGGTGAAACTAACTTCATTCTCAAGTCCCATAGTTCGTTTGGAAAGGTAAGTGTTTACACGACAATGTTTTACTTATTCTTTACATTAGTTACAATTTACAATGCATAATTTATAGCAATATGTAAATGTGGAATTCAGGTCTCCAAGCCTGGCTTGACAAGAGAAGCTACATGGTCACCTCCTCTTAGGCCTCCTTCTCCTTTGTATAGAAGGGATGAATTTCCTTTGATTCTGTTAAGTATGGAGAATGAATTCTTTAACCTGGTCACTAGGATTATACTAACACTACTTATTTTTTTGTGCATGTATCTAGTGGCGTGGTTTCGGCCTGGTCTTCACAAATGGATCCACCAACATTCATATGGTTAGAGGCTTGTATAATACAGGGTTAAGTGGGTTTCTTCATTCATTTGTAGTCCAATGAAGGATATGGATTTCACAACTGTTGCGAAGATAAGTTTTTTTTTTCTTCTTAAAAATACTTAGAGGTCGATACTTGGATGTATTAGTAACAATGCGAGATTCACATCATCTCACACTTGAGTGTGTTTGATTATTAATCGTATTTGGATGTACATTTTGTTTTTAGTTCTAGAATGTAAATGGGATGCATTGGCTCATGGCCACGATCAAGTTGACAAATGGAAATATTTGTTAAGATTTGGTCTATGATTTTGGTTGTGATTATCCTTTTAAATCTCAGAGCTTAATAAATATTGTTATTTCCTTTTAGATGATACAATTCAGTTTTGAACTTAACTATTTTAAAAGAATGATCTATCCTTGGGTATGGAATCTCAGGGTATTTTTTTAAGGATTCTAATATTATACATAAGTATAGCATTCTAGGTGATTGTTTTGGATTGGAAAAAATGTGTTTATAGATAGATAGGCAAATATTAAATATGAAACATAAAATTAACACTAAAATGTGTAAATTTTGGCAAATATTATGATAAAATAAAACATATTTTATGTAAATATAGGCAATATTAGACACTAAAAATGACCAAACAACGAATTTATTTTTTGAAAAAAACCCCAAAAATAGCCAATTGGTGAAATTTCACCCCTAAACATTACCATGGTACTATGGATACCTAAGAATAGAGACTATTCATTTGTATTATGTTTAATCATTTGATAATATATTTACTCTGTGATTTTATCTAGATCTTATTAATGTTGAGTTTGAAATGAGGATTTGTAAGTTGGACAATTGTTGATTAACTTGTGAAATATTACTATGTTGGAAACATCTGTGATCCTGACGTTTAGTTTTCTTTTGGTTTGTTGGAATGTTTAGATTGGTCCCAAATGGGCATGAATACCCAAAACTGATAGAGATTGTCAATTTGGTTAAGGTTGATTTAAACATAGATCTGTGGTTTCACTATCTAGTTTATTATTAAATGGAATAAGCCTTTTGACTCTACTCTATTAGATTTTTATCAATTAGATAGTATTATCTTAGGATCTTATTTGAGAGAATAATATGCACAGAAATCAATCACAAGAGACAATGGACACAAAGATTTTCCTCGGGGAAACCATAAAGAAGAAAACCTGCAACTTTCTCAGAGATAGAATAAGCACCAATGGCAGCAGTAAAACCCAAAGATAGTAAGATGATCTCCAATAGTTGTTTTCTCTCTTATCCCAACATCTTCTCTCTCACTCATGCACTACAACTGAGTGTGAGTGACTATGTGATCAATAGAGAGGCTCTCTCTCTATTTATACTAATTCCTGAGTTGACAATAACTTACCAGTGCTGACTTCTATAGGAGAGTATAATAACCCTAGTGCCCCAAAACTATGGGGAATTTGACCCTTGATAAAATAGGAGGGTTAACCTCTATGAATTTACATGACTTGTTTACATTACGGATTCTCCTGATAGGGACATCGGGGACTAATCAAATAGAATATATGAAATATACAAGTGAATACATTCTGAAGTTACAAATACATCGACATGCCCTCTTAACTAGGAAGGTATTCTCTTGACACAATACATTAGCACAAGCCATATTCTCTGGATCATCACTGGATCATCTTTGAAGCTGGATTACCATCAAAGCTAGATCATCACTGGATCATCATCAAAGCTGGATAATCACTGGATTATCATCATCATCACAGCTTCCTCTATCTCGATCAATTGGTGCTATCTCTCAATTCTACTCCTCATAGGAATTTTTACAGATCTATCCCTTTTTTATGTTGGTTGTAGGCCTAGCCTCCATGTATGGATTCATCTTATTCAGCACTTATATCTCACCATGGGAGGAACACATCCAACATCCATGTCAGAAAGGCCCGCCAAACACTTACATCTGACCATGTAAGGAACACATTTTCATCCATGTGAGAAAGGCATGCCCAACACTCACATCGAACCATGGGAGGAAAACATTCTGCATCCATGTCAGAAAGGCCCAATACTCACACCTTACCATGAGAGGAACACATCCAACATTCATGTAAGAAAGGATCTACACCTACATATGACCATGAGAGGAACCAATCGAGTATTCATGTTAGAAGGTCTCTACACTTACATCTGACCATGAGAGGAACCAATCCAACATTCATGTTAGAAAGGATCTACACTTACATCTAACCATGAGAGGAACCAATCCAACAGTCATGTCATAAGGTCTCTGCACTTACATATGACCATGAGAGGAACCAATCCAGCATTCAATTCAGAAGGGCTCAACACTTACATCTTACCATGAGAGGAACCAATCCAACATTCATGTTAGAAGGGATTTGCACTTACATCTGACCATGAGAAGAACCAATCAAGCATTCATGTCAGAAGGGCTTTGCACTTACATCTGACCATGGGAGGAACCAATCCTACATCCATGTCAGAAGGGCTTATAGAATCATCACTTCCCTTTGGAGGGAACCTCGATGTAGAGAACACCAAGCTTCTCCTTGAAGTACTCAAACTTCACTCTGGATAATGGCTTGGTCAGCACGTCATCTATCAGTTCATTCATTGCAACATACTGGAGCTTCACTGATCCTCTCTACACCATATCCCCGATATAGTGATATTTGATCTAGATATGATTCAACTTTTCATGGAACACAGGGTTCTCCAAAAACTTCACACAACTCTCATTGTCGCAATATATATAAGTAGCATCCAACTAGAGATCAAACAAATCAGATAGTAGCCTTCTTAGTAGCCGAACAAGCTGCGGCATACTCTGCTTCAGCTGTGCTCAGTGCCACGCGGGATTGCTTCCTGCTAAACCAAGAGATCACACTTGATCTCATATTGAAGCAGCACCTCGGAGTGCTCTTCCTATCAATAGCACTTTCTACCCAATCTGAATCAACATAACCTTCCAGTTTAATATTCTAATTCACCTTATACTTGATCCCATAATCAACTGTACCCTTTAGGTAGCTCAAAATATGCTTTGCAACAATTAATTGAACATGTCTAGGATCTGTCAGGAATTGGCTCAATGTGTTCATAGAAAAGCAAGTATCTGGTCTTGTATTCATGAGTTACATCAAGTACCCAATCATCAATGAAAGAAACATGGTATACATACCTGCTTAATGAGTTGGACGACATTGGACCGCATACATCGGAGTGAATGATTTCCAAGATTTCTTTTTCCTTGGTCTCGCTACTTGGAAATGTTTTCTTTGTGTTAATTTCTTTCACACATCCCTTGCAAAATCCTTCATGTGTTTCCTACATTTTTGGAAGTCCTTCAATAGCTCTGCTTGCAATTGGTAGTGCCCTATAGTGCACATGTGCCATCCTTCTATGCCAAAGTTCACTTCGATCTACTAATTCATGGACCAATGCTTATTCTGGTTGGACCTTTATCTTGTATAATCCTCAATCTTTCTCTCCAATCACAACTACATCATCTATATTCTTTTCATTTGGCCACATAAGGACTTGGCCATCTACAAATCCAACCCTCATGCCTTTTGCATCCAATGAAGATATGGAGAGGAGATTCTTCTTTAGTGCTGGTATAAACAAGACATCCTTCATATTCATAGACTTTCCAGAGTCTAGGTTATAGGAGTATTCACCACTACCTTTTATTGGATACTGGTAGTCATTCCCAAGTTTCACCTTGTGAGGTGACTCATGTTCAGATAGTTTTACAAAATATTCCTTGAATCCCTTCATGTGATTTGTTACGGAGAAAAAATCCTATGGCTTGGGGTACCATAACAGATAGAGTAACTGTAGAAATCAATCCTTTCTCATATGCAAGAGAAACCAAATATCTAACAATAAAGGATCTCGAAACATACCTTATTCCAGATGGGTGATGTAGATCCCTGTTGAGATTTTCCACTCTCACTTGTATTAGCAATTTTTCTCTCTCAACATTCAACAAACAAGACAAGCATGCTATATAATTGTGTTAGACCTATTATAGCATATACAATCAATAACATATAAGCATTTAAAAGCATCCATGGATTTAGTACTCATTTAAATACACATTATTAGACAGGAAAATATATTTCTATTAATATAATTCAGAGATTACAATAGTGACAACCTCTGTCGGCATGTCTGTGAATCGGAGAAACTGAGTCCTCTGCTTGGGCCTCCACCACTTCAATCCTCCATCTCTCGATAGCAAGCTCATAAGAAAAAGGAAATCTTGGGAAGAACACAAATTGCTCCAAGGGACAAAGGGATGCAGACTCAAGTATAAGCTCCAGCAACAATGGACTGTAGTTTTCTTTCTCTTCAACTCCTCCCCTTTCAATGTATCCAAAGGGTTCCTTATATAGTGCTTCAATGGGGTAATGGAAGGTCAAATCCAAGCGATCTCAAGGCATATGGAAGGTCAAGGGACAAGTGACTCAAATCCACATCAAGGAAAACTCCAAAACTATTTGGCCTTTTGCACACATCCCAATGTACATGGGTTTGAGGGTCATATCCACGTATATATGCAAGAATAGGTTTAAAAGTCATGTATAGAAAATAATACATGTTTTTAGGGATGATATTGGAAACATAAAAGGTATAAAAATGGTCCATGGGGTCCAAAGAGTCCATAGAGGGACAGGGAAGGCGATAAAGGTGTGATCCACCATGTGTGGTAAAATCAGCTATAACAGATGCCCCCTAATGTGTGAGGTTAGAGGGGTGATACGATGGCCAAAATACATTTTAAGTCCATCCTAGAAGTGGAGTGATGAAGAACTAGGTGGAAGAACCAGCCATCCAACATTATAATACAATAATCAAACTCTGCACATAACTACAATTAGATATAGAAGTCCTGGATACATAAGAGTAGAATGGCCATGAATAGGCATGATACAAAATATGACATGTGTGGTCATCGCCACATACAATATAGATATATCAGAATCTCCATGATGAAGATATAAAAAGGATCATGATCTCCATGAAAGCTAAAGATATATAATGGATCAAGATCTTCATAATGGCTGAAGATATCTAACATACACTGGAATCAAGTAACGAGAGCTGAAATCTCATGAACACTGGCATGACTGAGGAGGTAGCATATATAAAAAACCACCAATATGGAAGGCCTTCTACACAATCATCTATGAGTACATGTCCTACTATGTGAATAGAGGTGTCTAGGTCAAACATAGTAGTCCATCGTCTAATTATCGGTCATTGATGTATACCATTAATAGACACGAGATCACCCACTGAAAATGAAAATGGGAATCAAGGTACTATAGTGCAAACAAAAAAGTTTGAATAAATGTGTTGGGTTCGAACACTTGAAAGGATCCATTGATCAGGGGAAATTGATGTATTCCCAAAACTTTCGACGGTGAGAGAACCTACCACTGATGACTACAAGTCTCAAGGCACCCAAAAATGACTCTAGATTCCTATCCCAGAATAAATGATCTGAATTTGATGGGATGAAATCTACTGGAAGGAGGGAATTAATGCATCCCTCATCATCCAATATGAGGTACTCAGTAAAGCTGTATAATGCGGAAGGACTCGATCATAATGTGCACGAACCAGTATCAGTACCGGGAATGGCTGACATGCAAAGTCAAGAGAAATGAGGAATGGCCAACTTAGGTTTCAACTTCCTTTGAGCAAGAGCATAAAGGATAATCATGACTAAATGTAGGAAACATAGAATCAATATACAAAACTATTAATCTTGACAGTGATCTAGGAACTCAAGCACAGTCTCATCAAAGATTAATGAACAAATAACACATGAAATGGTGTAATACCAACTCCAAAATGGTAGCCACTATGTATATTCAATAAAGAATGAATGATTACAATTACAATGCCATGCTACTAGCATGAATGAAGAGACAATTTGAATCCCTAAGGAGGTCATTCGAATTGAATGAGTGAGTCTAGATGAACTTAATGTAAGCCATATCAACACTCTAGTTAACCACTGATCAAAACCCTAGTTGAAGTTGAAGTGCAATAAATGATTGAGTCTCAACTAAAAGAGATCAGACACATGGCATAGTGAGCCAACCATCAAGTGCTAGCACTTCAACGACTTCAATGAACCTCGATGAGGTTAACTGAAGTTGAACTGAACATCAAAAGTTGGTGGAGGCGCCCCTGTTGACTCCAGTTCATTAATTAATCATTAAATAATCAATTAAATGAAAGAAAATTCCTTCACTGACTTGTTAACTGATTCTAACCACCAGTTAGAAATTAGGTGCATTAATATCACTCAGATAACCCCCAAAGTGCTCCATTTAGCCCCCCTGAATGTAGGAGAAGGCTAAGTTAGCCTCCTTGACTAAAGGTAGGTGTGGGTGTGACTGGATGATGACATTTAATGCTCCACTGATATCAATTAATGTCAATAATACTTAGGATAGTGGTTTAACTAGGCCAATTTGACCAAAAATAGTGTGTATGGTGGTAAATGTCTCCAACACCCCCCCTTAAGCTATACTTAGGAGGAGTTAGAAAACAAAATGCATAAAAATTCTAGGGCCCTGACAACTAAGGCCATAGGTCACCCTATACAATGATGAAACTGAAACAATGCTCAAAACAAACTAAGTGAGGAAAAGAGGGAAAACCCAGTGGGAAAAACCCCCCCTCAAGTTGAACACTGAAAGTACTCTGAATCTCTGAATCACCCTGATGAAGTCACCCCCAAAAGTGACAATAGGTAAGTGAACTTTTTTTCTGAAAATATCTTGGTGAAGATGCCTTCAATCTGCTCATCAGTTGAGCAGTATTGCAGAATGATGGTCCTGTCATGCACTAGCTCCCTAATGTAGTGCATGTGAATATCTACATGCTTGTTCCTCTACCTGGTAACTGGATCTATGGATATCTTAATAGCACTTTGATTGTCACAAAAAAGGACAGTGGACAAAGTACTACCAAGATCAAACTCTGAAAGAATTCCTTGCAACCAAACTTCTTGGATGGAGCATTCACCGCTCCTCAATACTCGGCATCTACTGAAGATAGTGCTATGGCAGCCTACTTTTTGCTTGACCAGCAAATGGGGCCACCAACAAAAATGAATACATATCCAAAAGTAGAATTTCAATCAATAGAATCACCCACCCAATCGGAATCTATGTATCCAACCAGCTCTAGCTCGGAGTCTGCAGCATAGTGAATGTCGTAGGTTCTGGTTCCCTGAATATACGAGAGGATCCTCTTGGATTCCTTCCAATGAATATAATGAGGCTGCTGCATGTATATTGATACATCATTCATGGCATAACAAATATCATTCCTAGAATGTGTCAAGTACAACAAGCTACCAATCAGCTGTTGATAGATAGTGTAGTCCATGGGAGATGTGATTTTTCCTTCTTCAAGGCTGATCCCTGAAAGAAAAGGGAATGGTGCAGGCC
The DNA here is from genome assembly GCA_001517045.1 of Pseudotsuga menziesii. NCBI lineage: Eukaryota > Viridiplantae > Streptophyta > Pinopsida > Pinales > Pinaceae > Pseudotsuga > Pseudotsuga menziesii. The sequence goes on along the minus strand of LPNX010979032.1, from coordinate 110,436 downwards.
TACAATCAGCCATGTTAAACTCTAATAATAGGTCTGAAATGTATTTGGACTGAGTGACCATAATCCCATTAGAATTTTGCTCAATTTCGAGCCCCAAAAATTGTTTTAGAAGCCCCAAATGACTCATTTCAAAGGCATTGTGGAGAGCAGTTTTGATGGCTGAAATGGAGGCAAATGTGCTAACTGTGATCAGTAAGTCATCAATTTATAAAACAATGATAATTAGATGATGATCATACTGGTGTAAATACACATTTGGATCTGATCTACATCTCTGAAAGTTTTGTGAGAGAAGGAAGGCATTCATCTTGGAATACCACTCTCTTGGGGCCTGTTTTAACCCATATATTGACTTATCTAGCTTGCAAACCAAATATGGATCAGTGATGTAGCCCTTAGGATGCTTCATGTATATCTCCTCATGAAGATCTCCATGCATAAAGGCTGATTTAACATCCATGTGATGCACTTCCCAGTGCTTGGATGCAGAAATAGACAAAACTAGGCGAATGGAGTCCATTTTTGCAACCAGTGCAAAGGTCTCATGGTAGTCCACACCTTAGACCTGAGAGAAACATTTTGCCACCAGCATTTCCTTATATTTCTAGGTGCTTCCATCAGCAGAAACCTTGGTCCGAAACACCCACTTGCATTGAACCAATTTCCTTCCTTGAGGAACAGAAACTAGCTCCCAAGTAGTGTTTTTCTGAAGAGAATTCATCTCTTCATCCATGGAAACTTGCCATCTTGGATCCTTCTGAGCATGATAGTAGGATTTAGGATCTGAACTAATCATCAAATAGCAAGTGTCGGACAACAAATTATCAGAACAAGAGAGTGCAATACCTTCTCTTTGGAAATCAAACTGGTTTCTTGTCAAACCCCCAAATATTCACAAAAATTTAAAATTTTTGAAATAACATAAGGTGTTGAAACTGTGGTTTACTAACAGCTAAAGGTTATCAATAAACGAAATAGTTAATAGATTTGTTTTCATAATCTTAATTATATTATTTCAGCAGTTCCATTTTGAAATTACGAGCTTAGTAAATAAGCTGTTATATTTCAAACCACTTCCATGAGGTAAAACAATTTTGTTTCCTTCATTTATTTTTGTAAACGAAGAGCAAGTAATGGAGTATCTTTCTTCACTCTAAGTAGCGACATTAAAGTACTTTCTTTGGCTTCCATATTGTGATATTATCTGCAAGAAAAACTTTTACTTTAGTGTGCATAGTCTATAATGTTATAATGATTGTTTTATCAATATATATACATTACCAATTTATAATATCAGTATAACCAACTGTTCGACATTTAACTTCTGCAAAGAAGCTTACTGCATGTAAAGTTCTTTACATTACACTAAAAAATGTAGTTATAAAGACCGTAGACTCTAGTAGGATTATTCCCAATCGATTTCTTATTTTTCTATAATACTTCTCTTGCATTAAGTTACTACCACAAACAGTTTATTGAAGTGGATGCTTTCGAGAAAGGTTGACTTTCTACACCAAGATAAGCACTTGATATATTTATAATTCTAAATCCATTTTACTTATTCAAAGGACATGTTGAACTAAAAGCAAATTTCATGTTGAGAAATCAACCAAAATTGTATTAATGTCTTGTTGACCTGGGCTATGTAAAATAATCTAAACACAGTATTCTTATATTATACATATCCAAATTCATAGTTTTTCTACCAATTGATTTATTGGTGAGTCTAAGAGATTTATAACATGCATAAACTATCTGGTTTATAGACATACAAGTTTATAATTAATTTCAAGTTATAAACTAGTATAAAATAGAGTTCATGTCTTTACTTAATATTATGCTGTGCAATTTTTTCAAAATTCACAACTTAATTTGTTGTTAGAAATGAGATTAGACATGCATAGATTATAATGTTTCTACACGTAGAAAACTATAGTGGTTAAGTGATTATATAACCTTTTTACTTGGCATCTCCCATAACACATGCTTTCTACACAAATCAAATTCAAGATTAAAACAAAGTTTATCAGTGTCCATAATGTAATATCGATGCTACAATATACTAGACATATGATTGACAATGATATACTGCATCAATTCAAAATAAACTGAAGTTTACAAGGTGACACCGGTTTCTAGGTCAATGTATAGTGTAACGTGTGTTTTATTTTTTTGGGTACTAACAATCATACCATACAATATATGGTGTAATCGAATACAAGGTAATAATAGGGTTTATATGCAACATGCTCCATGATCCGAATTATTGTTTATCATTGTAATGTAGGTAACTATTGCGTTGACCCACTGCATGGTTAAAAAAATTTAGTGACCATGTGGTCTTCTCTCGGCCAAGTGTTGGAATTATAAGACTCGTCATAACCTTACTCTTGGTTATTTCCCTCCATAGTTCTCGGGCCTTTGGGATGCTCTGCAACCCTTTCCATGGCGGCCATGCTACCTTGCTGTTGCTAGCTATGCTCTGAGTTCTAGATTAAATTGATTTTAGTCTACATTATCTGTTCTAAAACTCTTTATGTGAACTGTGTGTCTTAGCTTTGCAAGGTTTGTAGAGAGTCATGGCATAAGTTTTACAGCCTGCAAGAGGCTCCTTGTTTGTTTCTTCCATGGCTTTCCCTTCCAGAGATTGTTTATATAATTTGCTTGCTGTGGTTACAGCACTGCCATTGTCATAGGGTTTGAGAGTCTCATTTCCATGCCTTGCATTGTTGGTGACAGCTTCAGTTTCGTTTTCTGCTTCTTTATTGGCCATTTCCCATACCTATTTCTTACTACTGCTGTCAGTAGCTTGTACATGAGTCTCGAATTCCTCTATCGCTGCGTGAATGAATACTTGGCTTCTTGTCCACTGGTGGTGGTGCTGTTGTTCCTTTGTGGTTCCATAACCTTCACTTTCAGGTACTGTAACTCAAAAAAAAACTCTTAAATTGAATTTTACTTCGGTTTAAATTTTTGGAACATATTTTAATTAACTTAGGTTTACTACTTGTAGGTGACAGTTCACTCGTCTCGTGGCAATGATAATTTAAGGAAGGATCCAACACTTTGGCTATGGGTAAGCCCTGGTTAACAAATGTCGTACCTTGCTTGTGTAGTCCTTAAGTGACAATTTCCAGTTGATAGGTTACAGCCTAGTTGTTACCATTCTTGGGTTATTGCTCTTCAGATTTCTTATTTGGTTCTTGTTAAACGCTTTCTTCTAGCAGGGTACTCTGGCTCAAGCCGTGACCGGTGAATGTTGTTTACTTGTTTTTATACAATGTTATGTTTATAGTTTTCACGGCCAGTCAAGACATGTGCGGTTTAGTTTAAAGCCTAGAGTTCTTCCTTTTTGAACTCGAACTCAGATTATCTTTATACTTTTAAGACAATTTTGTAATCTAGGGTTTTACCCTTATTCACCGGTGTAATAGAAATTTTGCTATAAATTGTTTACTCTGTGTTAATAATAGTGTTACTAGTTTTTATGAATGTTATACTGTCATGTTATGATTATTTACTTACAGGCTCAAATATTTGAGCTAGGGTTACCTGTAGGTGACTCTTGTGTAAAAATTCTTCAATTTGTTTATTAAGTTTTTAATTACTTAACTTTATTTGATTAATTTAATGTTTTATGATGAATAGTGAGCTCTTCCAATTATTTTATTGTGGTTGTTTCTTTACTGTCTTTACAGGACTATTAAAATTTCAATAATTTAGTTGTTGGATAATAATTAATCCAAAAACTCTGATTATTATTTAAATGATTGTTACTTATAATATAGTTGTTATTTTAGGGTTTCGACCCTGTAATTTCTTTTACAAGTACTTTTTGTTTATATTAATTAAAAAGAGTTTAGTCCTTTTATAATTTAACATTTATTAAATATTATCTATGAACGTAATTTAATTGTTTTTATTAAAATAAAAAAATATAGATAGGTTTATTAAAGTTCTTTGTTTAGATGTTCTTCATATCTGTATTTAATTTATCTATAGAATTTAACTAAGCTAGTAATAACCTACTTGAAGTATGACCATTTGTAGATATAGTTAGTTATTATCAACTGTAATAAACTATGTATATCAGACTTATTCTTTCCTTCACAGAATAAAATAAATGCTATAATTAAGTTATTTCTTCTGCCTCTATTACAAGTTAATAGTATAACTTACAAAATAAAGTACTACATGAAAGTAATAACTTGTTAATCTTATAACCTGCTATCTGTAAAGTATTTGGCTACTTCTTTTCTAGCATTCCTACAACAACACTCTGGTTAAACAATAAAATTAACTAACAGGATATTGATCTTCTCTGATAACAACTACATACAGAAATAGGTTACTACATAATACATCAGTTCATTTCAGTTTTCTAACATATATATAATCTATTTAAATACACTGCCTATGTTGGAGTGCGGTCTAGTCCTCTCCAGATGTGGAAAAACACAGGTTAGGATTATTTTTCATCAACTTAAGAATTAGTTTCTCAAATACTAAAAGATTACTAACTCTCATCAAATCACAACTAAACATTTAATAGTCAATAATCATTCAGACTAATATTTGAACATTTAACACAATAAAATTGAAAGACTGTAGAACCTGAATAAGCTAGACAACAACAGCATTGGAAGGCCATTCCTCGGTACCATCTACTGGAGAATGCTCAAACAACGTCTTCTTAGGACCCTCGAGCCTGTTCCTGGTCTCCTTGGCTGAGAATTGGTGGAGCAAGCAACAAAATACTAGTCGAATGACTCAATACTAACTCTGCACTCAACAGCAAGATCCTTCAACTGAAAAGCTGTACTAGATCACTTTTTGCAGTTTACCCCTCAAACACATTCCGCAAGTTCCCTTCCCAATGAAATCCTCTGAAGTACATTCACCTGAATGGTTCTCTTCTTGGAATGAGCAGCCTCAGCTCTCTTCAATGGGCATTTTTATTAAGATTGCCTAGGTCTTTTTGGGTTAGTTGTCATTAATTGAGCCACCTGCTCTGATCCCACTATCTTGGGGGATCATGACCCCAAATGTAGGGATGTTTCCACCTGTCACATTGGAAATGTTTGAGGATGCTGCCACTTGTCTATTTTCTCTCCACCCAGTCTCCTCCACCAACTTGACCAATAAACACTCTTTTTAACAACTCTCCCAAGATGTTGTCTCCACTCTTTATTTATTTATAATTAAAATATTCATAATTACATTCAACATCCTTGACTCTGCTGAGTCATCAATTACAACTTAGCATAAAATTTAACATATTGTCTTGAAATAAAATCAAAGATGATAATATTATTTTTTTGCAAAAATGGGGCATGTGACATACACACCCCCTTATAATATAACATCATCCTCGATGTTATTTATTATTCATCCTCAGAATTCCTCTGGAACAGAATTGGATATGCATCTCTCATTTTACTTTCCAATTCCCAGGTGGCTTCCTCTAGACAAAGGTGCTTGCATTGCACCTTCACCTATCCAATGGTGCGGTTCCAAAGTGTGATCTCCCTCTGCCCAAGGATACAGTCCGGTTCCACCAAAAAATATCCTTCTGCTTCCACCTGTACATCATTCCAGTTAACAACATGAGTAGCATCATGAATATATTTCTTTAATACAGAAATGTGGAAAACATTATGTAATTTTAAATTGGGTGGTAATGCTAATTGATAAGCTACTTGTCCAATCCTAGACAGAATTTCAAATGGAGCACAATTATGAGGTGCCAATTTTGCACAACTCCCCAGTCTCAGAGAGCTCTTTTTGGGTCTTACCTTGATGAACACATGTTCACCTACCTGAAACTTCTTTGGAGTTCTTTTTAAGTCTGCTTGACTTTTCTGTTGATCCTATGCCACTTTTAGATTTCCTTGCACTTGTTTTACAATTTCTTCCATTTCTTTTAATAGTTTTGGACCTAATACCAATCTATACACTGGATTACTCCAAGAGATAGGAGTATTACATTTTCGTCCATATAAAATTTCAAAAGGACTAAATCTGGCTGAAGTCTGATAATTATTATTATAAGCAAATTCTGCCAGATGTAAATAATCCTCTCATTTACCTGGCTCGTCTTTCACATACATTCTTAATAGATCTTCCAGTACCTGGTTTACCCTTTCAATTTGTCCATCTATTTCAGGATGGAAAGAAGTACTCAAATTTAATGTAGTGTTTAACCCTTTAAACAAAGACTTCCAAAAGTTTCCTGTAAACTTAGGATCTCTATATGAGATTATGACTTTTGGTACTCCATGCAATCGAAAAATCTGTTTTAGAAAAATATCAACTATGTTTGCAGTTTTATAAGTAGTTTTAACAGGTATAAATTGAGCTTCTTTGCTTAACTTATCAACTACTACCATGATAGAATCATTTTGATTTTGATTTCTAAGCAGCCCAGTAATAAAATCTAGATGAATTATCTCCCATTTCCAACTAGGGATGGGTAAAGGCTGAAGCAAACCAGCTAGGCGTTGATGTTTAGTTTTTACCTGTTGACATTCAAAACACCTAGCAATATGTTCTGCTACTTCAGTTTTCATATCTGGCCAAAAATACTATTTTTTTAACATGGTTATAGTCTTTTGATAACCTAGATGACCTGAATATGGAGTTTTATGAATTTCATCCAAACTTAACAGCTTAACTTTAGGTACATTAGGTACATATATCCTATCTTTATACAGTAAATTTTTTTTTTTCATTTAAACTGTAACCTTTACTTAAGTTTTCTGTTGGATTTTATTTAGCTTTAGCTTGCAAACTCTGGTAAATTTCATCTTGTTCTATTTCTTCTTTAAGTTGTTCATCTAAGTCTGAAACATAGGTGCTGATAGCTGCTGCAAAATTCAGTTGGATTTTATTTAGCTTTAGCTTGCAAACTCTGGTAAATTTCATCTTGTTCTATTTCTTCTTTAAGTTGTTCATCTAAGTCTGAAACATAGGTGCTGATAGCTGCTGCAAAATTCAGCCTTGCATTCCTACTTAATGCATCAGCAACTTTATTTTCTTTACCTTTTATATGGTGAATTTGAAAATCATACTCGCTTAAGAAAGCTAACCACCTAGCTTGTCTGGCATTTATATTAGGCTGATCTAAAAGATACTTCAATCCTTTATTATCAGTCATTAAAACAAATTTTCTACCAATTAGATGATGTCACCACATCTTTAAGGCGTGTATAACAACTACTAATTCCAGATCATATGTTGCATAATTATTTTCATGAAATTTTAACTTTCTAGACTCATAGACAATAACATGCCTTTCTTGAGTCAGAACACCGCCTAAGCCATCATTCCACGTGTCAGTGCACACTACAAATTCTTTATTAGGATCAGCTATTCTTAAAATAGGTGTGTTGGTTAATAAAATTTTGAACTTTTTAAAGCTTTCTTCACATTTTTTATTCCATTCGAACTTCTTTCATTTCTTTTGCAAGGAATTTATCGGATTTTCTATCCTTGAAAAACCTTCAATGAACCTCTGGTAGTAACCGGTAATGCCCAAGAAAGATCAAACATCTGTCACATCCTTAGGAACCGGCCAATCTTCGATTGCCCTTATATTTTCAGGATCTATAGAAATTCCTTCCTTGGTCACCACATGACCTAAATACTGAATCTTATCCTTGAAGAAATCACATTTACTAAACTTTTCGAAGACTTGATGATCTCACAACTCTTGCAAAACAATTTTTAGATGTTCTTTATGTTCTTCTTCAGTTTTTGAATATATTAGAATGTTGTCGATAAATGCGACCACAAACTTATCTAAATACTTATGCATAATATTGTTCATTAAAAACATGAAGATATCTTGGGCATTGGTAAGCCCGAATGGCATTACAACAAATTCATAATGACCATATCTAGTTCTGAAAGCTGTCTTAAAAATGTCTTCATATTTAATCCTTACTTGATGATATCCAGATCTTAAATCTATTTTCGAAAACACCATGGATCCACGTAGTTGATTAAACAAATCATCTATGTGGGGCAACGGATATCTATTTTTCATGGTCATCTTATTTAACGGATGGTAATCTATGCAAAGTTGCATGGTTATGTCCTTCTTCTTAACGAAGATGACAGGTGCCCCCTAGGGAGACACACTTGGTCGAATATACTTTTTATCAATTAATTCTTTTAATTGATATTTTAATTCATTAATTTCGAGTGTGTTCATTCGATAAGGGGCCCTTGAGCTAGGTACTGCACCCGGTACAAGTTCAATGGTGAAATCCAATTCCCTTTTCAGAGGTAATCTAGGAATCTCTTTTGGGAATACATCAACATATTATCTTAAGACTGGTACGTCTTCCACTTTTAACTTATCTATTTTAATTAAACTTTTCTCATCAGTTATTATTAATGCATAAGCTTTAAATCCCTTTCTAACAACTCTCTTAAGCTGTAAGGTAGTAATCTATCTTATGGTAGTTTTTCTAGGGATTCCTTTAACACTTACTGATTTTTCATCACTGTTTAAGCATGTGAAAGTTTTATCATACAAGTTTATAATTAATCTATGTTGTTCTAACCATTCCATACCAATTATCAAATCATAAGAACTAAGAGGAAAAACATTAAGCTTGACAACAGTTTTAAAATTATCCATAACTATTGCACATTCTTTAACAAAACAAGTTACCTTTCTTTTAGCACCAGTGGCTAACTGAACTAACCATGAATTCTCAAAATTTTCAACAGATAACTTACATTTTTCTACTATTTGAGGTGCAATATAAATGAGACTAGCTCTTGGATCAATCAAAATAGTTACAGGGGTCTGATTTATCATACCTTCTACTTCCACCATGGAAGTCTGATATTCACCTTATCGATTCTCCAAAGCTACATTAATTATGGGCATGGTCCTCACTAGTTCCCCAATGGTCATCTCCTCCTATATCACATGTATGTTGTTACCAGTCTTCTTCCAGTTTGGACAGACTGAAGCATAGTGTGGGCCATTACACTCCCAACACTTGATAGGCTCTTTGCGCTCAAAGCTCTTGGTAAAATTTCCATGATTATTTGCAAATTCCTTACCTTTAGAATTATTCTGGTTGTTGGGTGTATTGTTCTTATTTCCTCGGAAGTTCTTGTTATTAGGATAATTTTTGGCCTTATTGTTCTTAGAATTTCTATTAGGCACAAAATCCTTCTTTTTTGTTCAAACTGATTATTATTTTTCTTAGCTTTCTAGTTGGCCAAGCTTTCTTTCTTCTGATTTTGTTCAAAACAGAAGTTAGCCTTCCTCATAGCTTCTTCCAAGTTTTTTGGGTTATCATATTCAATTCTATATTTAATATGATAAGGTAAACAACTGAGGACTTGATGTACCTTTGGTTTCTCATCTACAAGTTATGGTACATACTTAAGGAGACTTGAGAACTTGCTGTTCAGATCCTTCATTGTCATTGATCCTAACTTTAGCTCATAAAATTCCTTTGCTCTTTGCTCATAATATTGCTCAGACAGAAATTTCTTTTTGAAATACCTCTTAAAGGTACTCCAGTTTACATTTTTCTCTTTTATTCCCTTAACTCTTTTCAAGTCCTGCCACCAAATGTCATCCTTTCCTGAGAGGTTATAAATAGCCATTCTAGCTTTTAACTGGTTAGAATAGTTATATATTTGGAAGTAATTCTTCATCCCAAATAACTAGGATTCAGCTTCCTCCCCCTTCTCAGTCTGTCCATTAAAGGTTGGTGGTTTTATCTTTTTGAATTCCCCATAAATTTCCTCATAAGGTTTGTATTTCCTCTTTTTAGTGTACTGATTATCATCACTACTGTCACTAGTAGAATGGTAATTTCGTTGTTCCCCAAACACTTCAGAAGACGAACTACTTTCATTTTTAGTATGTTTCATCCTTTTAGATTTATGTTGATGACTGGTATCTTCTGATTTTGTTCTTCTACCCCTACCCTCGGTTTGGAACTTTTCAGTTAGGATCTGATTCAGCTCTTCTTGAGCCCTCAGAATCATTTCATTTTCTCACTTTACAGACTCCATTTTAGTTTTTAAGTCTTTTACAGTTTGTAACAATTCTAAGGAATTGGTAGTTAATTTCTCTAGTATAGGATCTCTTGGTAGATTTCATATTTCAGTAACTAGATATTCCTCCTCTGCATACTCTTCCAGCCTTTCCATACTTGTGTGTTAAGCTTCAGAAAACAATTCTCTATTGAATAACATTTAAAAGAAAAAATACGTCAACATAATAATTCAGTTTACTATTTCCTAAATGCTGGTTGGGCTTCATCAAGGCCTAGTGTTTGACCTTGTGCTCTGATACCACATGTCAAACCCCCAAATTTTCACAAAAATTTAAAATTTTTGAAATAACATAAGGTGCTGAAACTGCGGTTTACTAACAGCTAAAGGTGATCAATAAACGAAATAGTTAATAGATTTGTTTTCATAATATTAATTATATTATTTCAGTAGTTCCTTTTTGAAACAAGATTTGGTTTAACTTGCGCATTATTTTTTACTTTCAGTTTACTGATGAAATTTATTTATTACAAGTAGGTGGACACTGTCTTTGAAAACAGGGGCTTACTTAGAATTTATGCTAACGCAGAAAGATTACTTGTTCTTACAGGTTTTACAAGTATGATTGAACGACTAACACTTTAAAATTTCATAAGTATCCAGTAGTATTTCTTTTTGCAATTACGAGCTTAGCAAATAAGCTGTTATATTTCAAACCACTTCCATGAGGTAAAATAGTTTTGTTTCCTTCATTTATTTTTGTAAACGAAGAGCAGGTAATGGAGTATCTTTCTTCACTGTAAGTAGTGACATTAAAGTACTTTCTTTGGCTTCTATCTTGTGATCTTATCTGTAATAAACTTCTACTTTAGTGTGCATAGTCTATAATGTTATAATGATTGTTTTATCAATATATATACATTACCAATTTATAATATCAGTATAACCAACTGTTTGACATTTAACTTCTGCAAAGAATCTTACTGCCTATAAAGTTATTTACATTACACTGAAACATGTAGTTCTAAAGATCCTAGACTCTAGTAGGACTATTCCCAATCGATTTCTTATTTTTCTATAATACTTCTCTTGCATTAAGTTACTACCACAAACATTTTACTGAAGTGGATGCTTTCGAGAAAGGTTGACTTTCTACACCAAGATAAGCACCTGATATATTTATAATTCTAAATCCATTTTACTTATTCAAAGGACATGTTGAACTAAAAGAAAATTTCATGTTGAGAAATCAACCAAAAATCTATTAATGTCTTGTTAACCTGGGCTATGTAAAAGAATCTAAGCACAATATTCTTATATTATACATATCCAAATTCATAGTTTTTCTACCAACTCATTTATTGGTTTCTAAGAGATTTATAACATGCATAAACTATCTGGTTTATAGACATACAAGTTTATAATGAATTTCAAGTTATAAACTAGTATAAAATAGATTTCATGTCTTTACTTAATATTATGGTGTGCAATTTTTACAAAAGTCACAACTTAATTTGTTGTTAGAAACGAGATTAGCCATGCATAGATTATAATCTTTCTACACATAGAAAACTATTGTGGTTAAGTGATTATATAACCTTTTTACTTGGCATCTCCCATAACACATGATTGCTACTCGAATCAAATTCAAGTTTAAAACAAAGTTTATCAGTATCCATAATGTAATATCGATGCTACAATATACTGGACATATGGTTGACAATGATATAAATTTCTATGCTTGCCTCAATTCGAAATAAGCTAAAGTTTATGAGGTGACACCGGTTGCTAGGTCAACATATAGGGTAACATGTGTTTTAATTTTTTTCGTACTAACTATCATACCATACAATATATAGTGTAATCAAATACAAGGTAATAATAGGGTTTATATGCAACGTGCTCCATGATCCGAATTATTGTTTATCATTGTAATGCAAGTAACTATTGTGTCGACCCACTACATGGATAAAAAAAATTAGTGACCACGTGGTCTTCTCTTAGCCAAGTGTTGGAATTATAACACTCATCGTAACCATACTCTTGGTTATTTCCCTCCATAGTTCTCGGGCCTTTGGGCCGCTCTGCAACCCTTTCCATGGTGGCCATGCTACCTTGCTGTAGCTAGCTATGCTTCAAGTTCTGGATTAAATTGATTTTAGTCTACATTATCCATTCTAAAACTCTTTATGTGAATTGTGTGTCTTATCTTTTCAAGGTTTGTAGAGAGTCGTGGCACAAGGTTTATGGTTTGCAAGAGGCTCCTTGTTTGTTTCTTCTATGGCTTGCCCTTGCAGATATAATTTATATAATTTGCTTGCTGCGGTTATAGAACTGCCATTGCCGTAGGGTTTGAGAGTCTCATTTCCATGCCTTGCATTGTTGGTGACAGCTTTAGCTTCGTTGTTTTCTTCTTGCTTGGTCGTTTCCCATACCTCTTTCTTACTTCTACTATTAGTGGCTTGTACATGAGTCTCCAGTTCCTCTGTCGCTGCGTGAATGAAGACTTGGATTCTTGTCTACTGGTGGCGGTGCTGCTATTCCTTCGTGGTTCCATAACATTCACTTTTAGGTACTGTAACTCAAAAAAGAACTTTTAAATTGAATTTTACTTTAGTTTATAGTTCTGGAACATATTTTAATTAACATAGGTTTACTGCTTGTAGGTGACAATTCGCTCGTCTCATGGCAATGATACTTTAAGGAAGGATATGGCACTTTGGATAAGGGTAATCCCTGGTTAACAAATGGCGTATCCTGCTTGTGCAGTCCTTAAGGGATAGTTTCTGGTTAATAGGTTACAACCTAGTTGTTACCCTTCTTGGGTTACTCCTCTTCAGATTTGTTATTTGGTTCTTTTTAAACCCTTGCTTCTAGTAGGGTACTCCAGCTCAAGCTGTGATCTATGAATGGTGTTTACTTGTTTTTATACAATGTTATGTTTATAGTTTTTGTAGCCTGTCAAGACATGCAAAGTTTAGTTTAAAGCCTAGAGTTCTTCCTTTTTGAACTCAAACTCAGATTATATTTATACTTTTAAGATGATTTTGTAATCTAGGGTTTTACCCTTATTCACCAGTGTAATAGAAATTTTGCTAAAAATTGTTTACTCTGCGTTAATAATAGTGTTACTAGTTTTTATGAATGTTATATTGTCATGTTATGATTATTTACTTACAAGCTCAAATATTTGAGCTAGGGTTACGTATAGGTGACTCTTGTGTAAAATTTCTTCAATTTGTTTATTAAGTTTTTAATTACTTAACTTTATTTGATTTATTTAATGTTTTATGATGAATAGTGAGCTCTTCCGATTATTTTACTGTGGTTGTTTCTTTACTGTCTTTACAGGACTATTAAAATTTCAATAATTTAGTTGTTGGATAATAATTAATCCAAAAACTCTGATTATTATTTAAATGATTGTTACTTATAATATAGTTGTTATTTTAGGGTTTCGACCCTGTACTTTCTTTTACAAGTACTTTTTGTTTATATTAATGAAAAAGAATTTAGTCCTTTTATAATTTAACATTTATTTAATATTATCTATCAACGTATTCTAATTGTTTTTATTAAAATAAAAAAATATAGATAGGTTTATTAAAGTTCTTTGTTCAGATGGTCTTCATATCTGTATTTAATTTATCTATAGAATTTAATTAAGCTAGTAATAACCTACTTGAAGTATGAACATTTGTAGATATAATTAGTTATTATGAACAGTAATAAACTATGTATATCAGACTTATTCTTTCCTTTGCAGAATAAAATAAATGCTATAATTAAGTTATTTCTTCTTCCTCTATTACAGGTTAATAGCATAACTTACAAAATAAAGTACTGCATGAAAGTAATAACTTGTTAATCTTATAACCTGCTATCTGTAAAGTATTTGGCTACTTCTTTTCTAACTTTCTTACAACAACACTCTGGTTAAACAATAAAATTAACTAATAGGATATTGATCTTCTCTGATAACAACTACATACAGAAATAGGTTACTGCATAATACATCAATTCATTTCAGTTTTCTAGCATATCTACAATCTATTTAAATACACTGCCTATGCTGGAGTACGGTCTGGTCCACTCCAGATGTGGAAAAACACAGGTTAGGATTATTTTTCATCAATTTCAAAATCAGTTTCTGAAATACTGAAAGTTTACTAACTCTTATGAAATCACAACTAAACATTTAACATTCAATAATCATTCAGACTAACATTTGAACATTTAACACGATAAAATTGAAAGACTGCAGAACCTAATTAAGCTGGACAACAACAGCATTGGGAGGCCGTTCGTCCCTATCAAATTCTAGAGAGTGCTCAAACAGCCTCTTCTCAGGACCCCTGAGCTTGTTCCTGGTCTCCTTGGCTGAGAACTGGTGGAGCAAGCAACAAAATAGTATTCCAATGACTCAATACTAACTTTTCACTTAGAAGCAAGATCCTTAAGCAGAAAAGTTGTACTAGATCACTTTCTGGAGTTTACCCCTCAAACACATTCCACAAATTCCCTTCCCAATGAAATCCTCTGAAGTACATTCACCTGAATGGTTCTCTTCTTGGAATGAGCAGCCTCAGCTCTCTTCAATGGGCATTTTTATTAAGATTTCCTAGGTCTTTTTGGGGTAGTTGTCATTAATTGAGCCACCTACTTTGATCCAACTTTCTTGGGGGATCATGACCCCAAATATAGGGAGGTTGCCACCTGCAACATTGGAAGTGTTTGAGGATGCTTCCACTTGTCTATTTTCTCTCCACCCAGTCTCCTCCACCAACTTGACCTATAAAAACTCTTTTTAACAGCTCTCCCAAGCTATTGTCTCCACTTTTTATTTATTTATAATTAAAATATTCATAATTACATTCAACATCCTTGAATCTGCTCAGTCATCAATTACAACTTAGCATAAAATTTAATATATTGTCTTGAAATAAAATCAAATATGATAATATTACTTTTTTGCAAAATTAGGGCATGTGACAGTTCTCCTTGGATCATCCAGATTTCCAATGTTATCTCCTACAGAGGAGAGTGTCTGTCGGGCCCATGTAGGAAGATGATTTTGCACTTCAGGTTCTGATTCAGCATATGATGATTTTTGCACACTGATATCAGAAATTAGAGGATCCAAATCAGGGTCATCACCCCCAATTTCATCATCCAAATATTTAGTAGAATAGGAAGGAAATTCAACAATTTTCTCCTTCACTAGTTCCACCTCCTGAAGAGGCTCATCGAACTTGACACTTATTTCGATGATGATCTGTTTGGTCTTGATATCCACCAGCTTGAATCCTTTATATTCTTCAGGATACCCAATAAATAGAAATTCTATGCTTTGTGGTTGCAAATCCATTCTTTTATCAAGCATAATTTGGGCCCATGCAGTGGACCCAAACACCCGTAGGTTCGACATATCCGGCTTGTGTCTGAAGTATGCTTCAAAAGGGGTATTCCCTTTCATAGATGACTGTGGCACCCTGTTTTGAATGTATTCTGTAGAATGCATGGCTTCAGCCCACAAATTTGCAGCAAGCTTCTTTGATTTGAACATACAGGTGGTCATCTCCTTGAGAGACCGATTCTTCCTTGCTGCTACTTGGTTCCGCTGGGGAGTGTAGAGAATTGAATGTTGGACCTGAATACCACTTTGGGAGCATATGTGCAGCAACTCATTACTGACATAATCCCCTCCATGATCAGATCTCAAGCCCAGAGGCATTTTCGATCGAGGCCTTCAATTCAGAAAATTTTTCACATACTTCTGACTTCTTTTTGAGGAAGAAGACCCATGTATACCTTGAAAAATCATCAATAAAAGTAAGGAGATATCTTGATCCATTCATGTATGTGATAGGCATCCAAATACTGATATCAAAATGTATCATCCCCAATATTCATGTAGCTTGGTTTGCCTTCCCCTGATCGAACTTGTGCTCAGGGTGTTTTCCAATCACACAACCCTTTCAAATTCCCGTGGTTGCCTTGATGAATGGAAGGCCTTCAACCATGGAGTTTTTCTATAATTTCTGCAAATATTTGAAATTAATATAGCCAAACCTCTCATGCCACATCCTACTAACCTCATTTCCATGAGTCAGCAAAGCAGTGGGATTTGCATCTGCAACAAAATGAGAAAACTCATAGGCTTTTGCATGATGGTTTGCAAGGCCTTTAGCAATGAGTTTCTCGGATGCAATTTCTATTATCTCAACATCATTTGCACTGAAAGAAACTCTCTTAGGCACTCCTATATGTGTCATCTGATAGACAGTAAGGATATTTGATGCCAGAGATGATACATACAAGACATTTGAAAACAAACCATTTTCAAGATCAACAGTACCTTGTCCTTCCAAAATGATGGTGGAGTCATCTCCCATGTGGATGGGGATGTATTTTCCAGTCTCCAAGGATGAAAAGGAGTCTCTTTCAGCCATCATGTGGTTCAAATCTCCTGAATCAATCAAGGGTTATTTGGACTTCGAAGTGCTTTCCATGAGGGCATGACCTTTTTCATGTTGTGGTTCCCGATCATGTTGATCTCTCCTCTGAAATATTTCTGGAAGATTGATGTGATTCCTCTCAAGGAGAGAGGTTTATTCATCAAGATTCTTCTTCATGCAGGCATGTTTAGGGTGGAAGCCCTTCCCAGAATAAGAACACTTGACTTTTTCCTTGCCATTGTGCCATTTTCCTTTGTTCTTCCTTGAGCCGGAAGACTCATCATGCTGCTGGTTTTTATCTCTAGGTTTAGGAGCATCAAATTTATTTTTTTGATTCTTCTACTTCTTTCCTTTACCCTTCAGATCTTTGGGCCCTGAGACATGGAGGGCTTGATCATGGGAATATTTTATGATCCCCATCTAGACAAGCTTGTCATGTTCACTTGTTAGGGACTCAATGAAGGCATTGATTGTAGGCATGTTCCATCGAGGGGTTATGAGCTTCCTTGCACGGAATGTAGAAAAAAAAACTGAACAATCAGCCCCAATTTTGGAGAGTATGGTGAGGATGAGCTGATCATCCTCCTTCTCCACTTTGCATTGCTTCAAGAGTAGAACAATATGCTTGAACTTTGTGAAGAAATCATTTAGAGTCTCGAAATTGGAGGGCTAGAGAGACATGAGTTCATTTTCGAGCCGGTAAACTATCAAGTCATCATGCTTTCCATATAGAGTTTCCAATTTGTCTCATATTTACTTTAGAGTCTTCAATCCCGCAATATGAAAAAGAAGATCTCGAGAAATAGAGAGGCACAAGAAACCGAAGGCTTCATCCTTCTTGTTCAAGAATCTTGATTTTTCTATGGCTAAACCAGGATCATCTTCAGTGTCCATGGTGACTCTAAAGATCCCTCTAGAGTGAATCTGAATCTCCATATCACCTTTCCATGAGTGGAAATTGTATGGAGTCAAAATATCTACTAAGGAGGCCATCTGGATCTACTGGAGCGAATGCTTCACCTGTAGAAAACCTAAAAATCACAGCAGAAAGGGAAATGTAAGGTCAGATAGCCTACACTGTCTAGGATTTCATCACACCCAACATAATCAATCAAGCAATCTTGATCAACAAGTTCTTTACTTGGGGTATTAAGTGGTAAGCCTTGGATTTTGGTGCAGTGCTGGATTTATGAGCTATTGCTCAATTTTCATGCAGAAATATGCCAAAAAGCTTGTTTTTGAGAGATAGAGATTCGTCCCACCGTAAGCTCTGACAACATATTAATATTGACAGTGAACTAGGAACTCAAGCATAGTCTCATCAAGATTAATGAACAAATAACACATGAAATGGTGTAATACTGACTCCAGAATGGTAGCCACTCTGTATATTCAATAAATAATGAATGATTACAATTACAATGTCATGCTACTAGCATGAATGAAGAGACAATGCAAATACCTAAGGAGGTCATTCGAATTGAATGAGTGAGTCTAGATTAACTGAATGTAAGCCATGTCAACACTCTAGTTAACCACTGATCAAAACCCTAACTGATTCAACTGAACCCTAACTGAAGCCAAAGTGCAATAAATGACTGAGTCTCAAATAAAATAGACTAGACACATGTCATAGCAAGTCAACCGTCAAGTGCTATCACTTCAATGACTTCAATGAACCCTGATGAGGTTAAATAAAGTTGAATTGAACATCAAAAGTTCATGGAGGCGCCCTTGTTCACTCAAGTTCATTAATTAAGCATTAAATAATCAATTAAATGAAAGGAGGCACCTTCACTGACTTGTTAATTGATTGTGTTTGTGCCAGAAATTGTTTCCAGACTACAAATAAACAAGGCAACACAATCTCAAATATTCAATGAAACAAAACTAGGTTTTAGGGTTTTTGAAAGATTTTTTCTGGTTGTGAAGTTTGGTGACAAAAAGTGAATACAATCATAAGCCAAATAGGAACTAAATCACAAGTAAAGAAGAATAGAGATGCATAATATAATAACCATGTATCCAACAGAACATAACATTGAAGTTCATCCACAACTGACAAGCACTACAAGCATAAAGACTATAAACCAGCAATGAAATTATCAATTGTGTAGCTAAACAAGCTAGAAATGAAGCCAAAACATAGACTGAAGGGTAAAATGGAGCATATATTTCATAATATGTTCATCAAATACACATGATATTCAAGTACTTAGCTTATCAATAAGTCATGAGACCTCCTCTAGCCATCCAAAAGTCGAACCTCTTATTCTCTTTGTGACCTTCCTAAATACTATTTTTTCAAAATTCAGTTAGATTCTAAACCCTGACTGTTTTTAGCCTACTCATCGATAGGATAATGTCAAAATAATAATTACAAAAATAAAGTATTCCTCAAAAAAATAACAAGTAACTGTTTTAGCTAAAAATTCTCAAAGGTCTTTAGCAGCTTCTGCCAATAAAGCTATCCCATCTAAGGCTTGGGCCTTTTTCCTAGCTTTCTGCTACTCGACTTCCATATTTGTCATCCTTCTTGTAAGATCCTTATTCTACTACTGTAGGCTTCTGACAGTCTGTTTCAATTCTGCACACTGTAAATCTATACTTCTTTTCCTTTTTAGGGCCTCTTTGGAGATTGCAATAAGCTCTTGGTAGTGATCATTCACTTCTTCTAGGTATTCCTTGAGTCTTTTATTTGTTGTAATCAAAGCATCATTTTTTTCTTACATGTACTCTATTTGATGTTTATACTGCTTGATGGCTCTTTGCAAATTTTCCTTCTCTGAGTCAAATGCCTTGCCTCATGTTGTACTTTGTAGTTCACTAGGAAGCCATGCGATGTTCAGCTTTCTGAAGATGTCCTCATCCTCAGGAAGCATTTATGTAGAAACACCATGAACAATTGTGTTTTCTTGATTATCTATTTCATTAGGTGCATTTTCATCCATCAACAACTTATTTCCTCAATAAGACCTCTCTGTTTCATCTTTTTGCTGCTCTTTCAAAAGTTTACCTCGTATCTCTAAAAACACAGCAGATAATTTAGTCTCGGTGAGGCTAGATTCTTCAACTATTTTCAATAGCCTTTTTCATTTTGTAGGAAGAGAAGATGAACCTCCTGGAGCTGTTTTTTCTTGCCTTTGTTGTTACCCTTACCAATCTCCGGCCTTTCATCTAAGGAATAATTATCAAGCATAGTTACCTCTTCTGTGTTTAACTGAGGGTTTAGTATCTTTTTCATGTTCAGACTCAATTTGTTTTTGGATCTAGTTTTGGGTCTCCAGCCTGGGGCAAACTCTCCTACCATATTTAAAATTTTTCCTTGATCCAAGATAGAGGCAAATTCTTTAACCTTGATCTTCTTTTTCTTTGGGATTACTATCTTATCCTCTTGACTGTAGAACTTCCTGTGTGTGCCAACCCTATTCTTAGCACTGACAGTCAATTCATCTCCTTCCAATAAGTATCCTTCATGTTCAGATAAAATGGTAATTGGGCTTCGTTGTTGGACCTTAGTATTTTCTTCCTCTCCTAAAACCTTTTCTGTAAAAACAATTTTTTCATCAATGAGTTCTTCTGCTGGTGCTTTATTTTGTACAGGCTGGCTTTCCTTGTGAATAAACATCAAACTTTTGTTCTCACTGTCAACTGAAGGCTGCTAAGATTCATAATCTCCCTTTGAAGGTTCTGCCACTTCCTCAATTTTTTAGAGTTTTAACAGTCAGTTCTCCTTTGGATTCTCCCTGGATGTTTTTCCTTGATTTTTTAACAGTCAGTTCTATTATCAATGCAGGGAATGTTTTGTACTGATATTTGGTGATCTAGGTCATACAAAGCACTAAAAATCTTTAACATAGGTGCTGCTAAACTTAACTAACAACAAAGATGCTCATCTAAACCTTTTGACTGATCTATCACCGTTGGGGGTTTGTTGAATATATGAATTTATGTTTTCTTTAATCAATTTAACATTATAATCCTTAATAGAAAAACCCCCAATTTAACAAGCCATGACCAAGGCACATGGAATACCTCACTCCCGACTTACTGCAGGTGTTAAAAATTGATTCTTGGACTATCTGAGTGTCGAATTTAACCATCCAGGTGTCTTCAAGTCTTCAGCTTACTTCCAACCATCATGCTGAGAAAACCTTAAATTCCTTCTTCAACTACCAATTCCTGATTCTTAGCAATGTATCTTCATTCCACTTCTTCCACCAGCTTTGTAATGCTTAATTGGAGAACCTATTTCCCGTCAATCTCGCCTCATTCCACTGTCTGTCATGATTTTCCAAGCCTTAACTTCTGACTGCCATAATCTCCCTCATGTCATAGCCAACACTTTTTTGCATGATTATCTTTGATGAAACACGTATTAAACTTTCCTAGACATGTGATTAGTCATCCAGGAGCGAAATCATTGGAGAATTTGGCATAAAAACTGACAAATTTTGCACCCGCAAATTTCTTGTAGCGCACCAGTGTAAAATTTTAATCGTTGCACCACAAGAATGTTTACGAATCAAATTTTGTGCTTTTTGACCACTAATTCAACTTTAACCTAGGTTTATATGACTAAATCTTGGTCTTAGTGCTTATTTATGAAACTATTACTCAACATATATCCTATAGAACCCTTCAGAACATAAGGAAAACAAAAATAATGAAATCCTAAAGGAAAAAAATCAAAATTTCACTCTAAACCAAAATTTCCTAGAAGTAAGCAAATGAGCAAGCTTAAAACAAAAATCACAAGCAAAATATAAGACTAAAGAAAACAAATTCATGACTTAACATATGGCCCCAGTTGCAGGATGAAGTCCTCCCTGTGAGGCTTCAAAAACCCGTAGACCAGTGCCTTCTCTTCTGCTACCTACTAGTCTGCAAAATTTCCATTGGGTTATGGAGTCCTTGTTATGCTTTACTCACACCGGTATATACAATGCAAAGTAAAATTCTCCTCAAAGATTGTAAAAATACTTGAGGAATCGTCCATTGACTAGAATTCACAATTCCTCACCTTCCAAAGATTGTAGGATAAAAGTGTTATTTTCCAAAATCTTGGACACTAGGAAAGGGCCAAACTAGAGGTTGTCAAATTTTCCATGCTTCCCTTTTTTCTCTTTCCTGGAATCCCACCTAAAAACCATATCACCAACTGAGAAAGTGTTATCTTTGATTTTCCTGTCAAATCTGCTTTTAATCTTCAATCTGTATAACTGTGCCCTTTCTTCCACTTTTTCCCTATTCTACTGCAATTCTATCATCTCATAAATCCTTCTCTGCATATCATTTGGTTCTTCCTGGCAATTCTGAAGAAACTTCATCATTGCGATTCCCAATTGAATAGGAAAAACTGCATCTGTGCCATACACTAATTGGAAAGGAGAAGTTCCAATTGCTTGTTTGACTATTATCCTATCATCCCATAATGCATATTTCAGCATAGAATCCCATGATCTCTTATTATGCTTAAACAACTTTTTGATACTCTGAATGATGTTTTTATTTGAGGATTTAGCTAAACCATTACCCTATGGATAGTAAGGAGTTGAATGCTTCAGCAAGATACCATTATTTTCACAAAATGCTTCCATTGCCTTAGACTTGAAAGCCTTTGCATGTTACTATTTTCTAAGGACACCCAAACCTACTAAGAATATTTTCTTCAATAAATTCCACAATTACTTTGTCTGTGGCATTCCTAGTAGGGATGGCTTCCACCCATTTGGTAAAGAAGTCTGTTGTAGTTAGAACCCACCTGTGTTGTTTTGAGGAAGATGGATTTATCTCCCCTATAAAATCCAGACCCCATTGCTAGAAAGGAGCACTTACTGCAATAGGTTTTAGGGGCAATGACAACAATTTTTGTTTTCCAGCAAACTTCTGACAAGGGATACAGGATCTTACCTGCTGATATACATCTGCAAACAAAGAGGGCCAATAGTACCCAGCTCTTAAAATCTTGTATGCTGTTGTCTTCTAGTACTTGTGACCTCCACAAACACCCTCATGAGATTCAAAAATTACTCCTTCAATTTCAGATTTATCCAAGCATCTGAGTAGAATACCACCTGGGTCCTTCCAGAATAACTACTCTTCTACTAGACAATACTTAGTAGCTTTTAGCTTTAAAGATCTAGCAGCTTTTCTATCTAAATGCTTAGGACATTGCAAAAACAACAGAAAATACACAATGTCTGCGTACCATGTGGATGTTGAATAATAGTCCATAATTTTCTCTCTTTCCAAAATTGCTTGATCTTCTTCCTGAGCTATCTCTTTAGCCATCACATGCAATCCTAGAGCTTGACAATTTGTTTCACCCAATAGCTTGGCTAAACCTTGTCCCTTGACTAGTTTGGTAGGTCTGATATCTACATCATACTCCATGACTTTAGCAATCCACTTGCCTCTTTTCCCCTCACTATCAGGCTGTGTCAAAACATCTTTTACAGCAGAATTAGGCACATATGAAATAACTCTAGAATGCAAAACATAGATTCTGAAAAACTTTAAAGCTTTTACCAAAGCATAGGCCTGCTTTTCTAAGATACTATATTTTAATTTAGAATCCCTGAGAGTTTTGCTGAAGAATGCAATAGGTTGCTCCATTCCTTCCTTATTATTATGTAACAAAATAGTTGCTATTGTATCCTCTAATGCAAATGAGAATGTAAGAAATTCTCTGGTAAAATATGGGCTTACTAATATAGGAGCTTTAGTAAGAGCCATTTTGATCTTCTCAAATGCATTCTTTGCCTCAATGGTCCACCTGACTTCTTGATCCTTTTTCAACATGACTGTAATTAGTTTGATAGTCTCAACAAAGTTTGGTATAAACCAACGCAGAAAGTTGATTTTACCAATGAAATATTGGACATCCTTTTTACTTCTTGGTAAACTTATTTTCAATATAGCTTTTACCCTTTCAGGGTCAATCCTTATACCATCAGTAGACACTAAATGACTGAGCAATTCACCTTCCTGTACAGCAAAATGTGACTTCTTTGCATTCAAGGACAAGCCAAATTTTCTACATTTCAAGAAGGTTTGCTTCAAATGCTTTAGATGTTCATCATCTGATTGTGAGAAAATGGTAATGTCATCCAAGTAGATTACCACAAACTTGTCCTTTTCTCCCACAAAATAAATATCCATAGCCCTATGGAAAATGGCTCCAGTGTTCATTAGACCAAAAGGCATCTTATCATACATGAAAGTTCCCCAAGGAGTAGTGAAAGTTGTTTTCTCCTTATCATTAGGATGCATAGAAATCTGATTGTACCCTGAGAAACCATCAACCATTGAGATCCTCTGTGCCCCGACCACTTTCTGCAATATTTGCTCAATTTTAGGCAAAGGATAGTTATCCTTTAGTGAAGATGTGTTCAAATTTCTAAAGTCAACACACAACCTGATTTCTCCATTATTTTTCCTAACAGGAACTAGATTAGCCACCCATGAAGAGTACCTGAGGGGCACTATGATCTTGGCATCTAATAACTTCTTCACTTCTTTTTGAATAACAGGAAACAAGGATGGATTAATCCTCCTTAATTTCTGACGAAAAGGTTTGACATTTGATTTTAAAGGGACTTTGTGCTGTATAATTCCAGTGTCATATGTTCTCAATTCCTCATAAGACCATGCAAAAACATCAACATGTTCCTTTAACAATTTAATGTACCTGTTTCTTTGTTCAGCTGTAAGTGCTTTAGAAATTTTTACCATTCTAAGCTGTTCTGCAGAGCCAATGTTACAATCTACCACATTCTCTTCTGAGGACTATACAATAGGTTTTAAAAGTGTATCATCTTTTGTAAATATCATTTCCAAAGGTACCAAGCCCTTTGGGATGAAGTCACTTTTTAATTCAATAATTTTATGTCCAACTATTTCATTTTCAGGAATCTCTTCCATCTCTCCATCCCCTTCATCTTCCTCTTGATCAATTATGGAATTTGAAAACTCATGTGTAAGCTCTAAGAACCTTTTAATTTCAATGTCATCTTCAAACAATTTCCACTGCTTCACATTATCAGGCACAAATGGTCTGTATCTAACTTCAATGGGATACCTCAACTGTGTAGTCTTGGGAATTCGAAAGTGTGTAGCAGCCAAGGCTAATGAATCTGCAGTCTGATTATGGTCTCTTGGAATATAGGTAATGTTAAAAGCTACAAAATAATTTTCAATCATGTCCCATACGTCATTTTGATAGACTTTTAGTAGACCCTGCTTCACTTGATAATTGTTCTTCACTTGCTGAACAACTAATTCAGAGTCGCCAAATGCAGAAATCTGCTGAATGCCCAAATCTTTGGCATCTTTCAAACCTAACAGCAAAGATTCATATTCATCAGTATTATTTGTAGTAATAAATTCTAATTTATACATCATATTTAATGTTTCACCTCTAGGGGATATAAGAAGAACCCCTGCTCCAGCACCTTCTTTGCAAGAAGATCCATCAAAGTATAATTGCCACAACTCATCCTCTTGTTTCCTGCTACATTTTACTGGCTATTCCCTTTCAACTTGTAACAAGCCAGTAGTATTTCCATCATCACTAAAATGTAACATGCAAGTACCCAGGTCTTTATCAACAGCATAAAGTGGGTGGTTGGTAGGGTTCTTGTCATCTGTCACAATATAGGAAAACTGAAGCTCTCTATACAGCCTTCTATTTTCTCCTCCAAATATAGGAATAGCAGCATATGATCAATCCATTTGTAAGGTCCCACCAACTTTCTTTGCCCAAGACCTAGAGAGAAGTAACCCAAATTTAGGTGTAATATTAGCTACCACTACATCCATGATCACACTTTTCATGGGTAATTCAACCAAACTGACAACCATGTTCTTTATTACCCCTAAACACTTCACTGATCGAGAATCAAATGCATACAGATCATGATAGTGTTTGGTGATACTCAGGCCTAAACCCTCCATAACAGCCTTTGGCATTAAATTGTGTGATGCTCCCGAATCTAACAAATAATTATGTATCATTTGTTCATGAATTGTCAAAGTAATGTAGAATGGAGGTGAAGCACCTGCTTCATTTTTAGTCTTTTCAGCCAAGGCTGATCCAATGAAAATCCTAGTATTTTCTTCTTGCAAATTCACCGTATCAGAAATAGGCTGATTGCTTGCTGAATTAATCATCTTAAGAACAGATTCTTTATATGAAGGGTTTTTCATTAATTTAGTTAAAGGTACAGGAATCTTTAACTTTCCTAATTCATTTTCTAGGATAAAATTCTGCATAGTTCTATTTACCTCTTCAACCTCCATGTTCTTCTTTTGTTTTTCTGAAGATTTTATTTTCTTTGTCACAGGATCAGATGATTTCTTAACAGGGACAACTACCTTCTTCTTCGGACTTTGTATAACCTGTTTTGGACCTGACCTCAGATTCACAGTTTTCTTGAGCTCATTTTGACAGACATCAGTAGTTACAACAGTCATTTTCAGACCTAAATCATCCTTTGTTTCAAACATATCAGCATCATAGTATTCTGCATTTAGGAATTCTTCCTCAGTGACAAAACCCCCAAACAATATTTCTCCAAAATGGTTCATATCCTGGTCAGTATCTTCAAATATCACTTCATCATCAACCTCTTCTTCATCAGCAACATTGTTATGAAGAGGTGGTGGTACTCTTTGGTCCTCGATTTCTCTCCTTTCCTGCTAGATATCATTATTCCTTCGTTCTCTAGGCATGAAATGGGGAGCAAATTGTCTTCTGAAATGGTTCTGATTTTTAGGATTTCATTCACCTTCTAGAACAGGCTTGCTGGAATTTTTATCTAGTTCTGATTTGTTTAATTTTCCAGTCAAAATATTCACCAACTTAGCCATCTCATCAATTTGTCCTTCTGTAGACTGAGAACCTGAACTTCCTGGGGTTGCTTCTTTCTTTCCTTTCCTGTCATAGATTTGCTGAGTTGTTTCCTTCTTCAATCTATTGGAAGCCAATATGTTAGATTCTACCTCCAATGCTGCATCCTGCATATTCAGTAAATAAATAGGTCTCCTTTCTCTTAGCAATAAGGAAAATTCATGGTTGAAAGAATTTGCATATGAAAGTTTTGCAGATGTTTCTGTAGGCTTTATTTCTGCAGGAATTCTACTGTACATTTTGTTAAACCTCTTTGAAAAGTATGCAATAGTTTCATCCTTTTTCCTCCTAAGTGCTCCAAACTTATTTATGTATTATGTATGATCTTTGGTGTCACCCCATTATCTCATGAAGAGATCACAAAGTTATTCAATGATAGTGATTGAGTTAGCAGGAAACTCCCTGAACCATTTCCTGACATCTCCATCAAGGATCTCCATGAACATTCTCATCCATACATCCTTGGCTTCAATGTTTTGATTATCATCATAACTAAGGAAAGCTTCCCAGTGTTCTTCAACTATAGTTTCCCCCTATCCATTAAACCTAGGTAAATATTTCTGATAGTCACCACCAGGCAGTGCATTTAAAGGATGAGGCAACACCAATGATGCATATCTGGATGCAACCATTCGGTCGGTCATGTCTATAGGCTGATTTTGGGCTACCATTTTAAGACTGACTGACTTTGGTGATGGAGAGGTTTGACTGGAACTTGACTGAAAGGGTTTTTTACCTACTTTCAACTGAAAAAGAGGTATTTTACTAGGAGAAGTTGTTTTAGCTTTTCTGAAATATTGAGGATTAGTGAAAACTTGGAAACTGATATCAGGGATTATAGGTTTAAACCAAGGTGAAGTTTCTTCTTCTTTTATCAACACAGATGAAGGTGATGAATCATCCAACTGGTCAGGGTCACATAGGGATGGTAATGACTAAGACCTTCTAATATTCCTTGTTGTATTCAATATCTGTTCAGGATCTATAACACCCAACTGCAATGGTGAAATAGGTCTACTTCTAGTTCCAACTCCTCTAGTGGCCACTGTGACAAACTGGTGAAAAGTAGTCTTAAAGATGTGCTGGTTTAAGTTCACCTCTTAAAACCCGTGAAATGATAAGTATCCCAGGGAAAAATATGTTTTCAAATTCATTCCATGGCAATGGCACCAAAAATGTTTGTGCCAGAAATTGTTTCTAGACTACAAAGAAACAAGCCAACACAATCTCAAATAGGGTTTTTGAAATGTTTTTTCTAGTTGTGAAGTTTGGTGACAAAAAGGGAATACATCCATAAGCCAAATAGGAACTAAATCACAAGTAAACAAGAACAGAGATGCATAATATAATAACCATGTATCCAACAGAACATAACATTGAAGTTCATCCACAACTAACAAGCACTACAAGCATAAAGACTATAAACCAGCAATGAAATTATCAATTGTGTAGCTAAACAAGCTAGAAATGAAGCCAAAACATAGACTGAAGGGTAAAATGGAGCATATATTTCATAATATATTCATCAAATACACATGAGATTCAAGTACTTATCTTATCAATAAGTCAAGAGACCTCCTCTAGCCATCCAAAAGTCGAACCTCTTGTTCTCTTTGTGACCTTCCTAAATACTATTTTTTCAAAATTCAGTTAGATTCTAAACCCTAACTGTTTTTAGCCTACTCATCGATAGGATAATGTCAAAATAATAATTACAAAAATAAAGTATTCCTCAAGAACATAACGAGTAACTATTTTAGCTAACAATGTTCAAAGGCCTTTAGCAGCTTCTTGCCAATAAAGCTATGCCATCTAAGGCTTGGTCCTTTTTCCTAGATTTTTGCTGCTTAGCTTCCATATCTGCCATCCTTCTTGTAAGCTCCTTATTCTACTACGGTAGGCTTCTGACAGTCTGTTTCAATTCTGCACACTGTAAATCTGTACTTCTTTTCCTTTTTAGGGCCTCTTTGGAGACTGCAATAAGCTCTTGGTAGTGATCATTCACTTCTTCTAGGTCTTCCCTGAGTTTTTTATTAGCTGTAATCAAACCATCATTTGTTTCTTGCATGTACTCTATTTTATGTTTATACTACTTGATGTCTCTTTGCAAATTTTCCTTCTCTGAGTCAAATGCCTTGCTTCCTGTTGTACTTTGTAGTTCACTACGAAGCCATGGGATGTTCACCTTTCTGAAGATGTCCTCATCCTTAGGCAGCAACTCTGTAGAAACACCATGAACACTTGTGTTTTCTTGATTATTTGTTTCATTAGGTGCATTTTCATCCATCAACAACTTATTTCCTGAATAAGACCTCTCTGTTTCATCTTTTTGCTTCTCTTTCAATAGTTTACCGCATATCTCTAAAAACACAATAGATAATTTAGTCTCGGTGAGGCTGGATTCTTCATCTATTTTCAATAGCCTTTTTCCTTTTGCAAGAAGAGAAGTTGAACCTCCTAGAGTTGCTTCTTTCTTTCCTTTGTTGTTACCCTTACCAATATTGAGCCTTTCATCTGAGGAAGAATTATCAAGCATAGTTACCTCTTATGTGTTTAATTTAGGGTTTAGTATCTTTTTCATGTTCATTCTCAATTTGTTTTTGGATCTAGTTTTGGGTCTCCAGCTTGGGGCAAACTCTCCTACCATCTTTAAACTTTTTCCTTGATGCAAGATAGAGGCAAATTCTTTAACTTGATCTTATTTTTCTTTGGGATTACTGTCTTATGCTCTTGACTGTAGAACTCCTTGTGTGTGCCAACCCTAGTCTCAACACTGACAGTCAATTCATCTCCTTCCAACAAGTATCCTTCATCTTCATATAAAATGGTAATTCGGCTTCATTGTTGGACCTTAGTATTTTCTTCCTCTCGTAAAAGCTTTTCTGTAAAAACAATTTTTTCATCAATGAGTGCTTCTGCTGGTGCTTTATTTTGTACAGGCTGGCTTTCCTTGTGAATAAACATCAAATTTTTGTTCTCATTGTCAACTGAAGGCTGCTGAGATTCATAATCTCCCTTTGAAGGTTCTGCCACTTCCTCAAGTTTTCATAGTTTTGATAGTTAGGTGTCCTTTGGATTCTCCCTGGCTATTTTTCCTTGATTTTTTAACAGTCATTTATATTATCAATGCAGGGAATGTTTTGTACCGAGTTTGGGTAATTTAGGTCATACAGAGCCCTAAAAATATTTAACAGAGCTGCTGCTGAACTTAACTAACAACAAAGATGCTCATCTAAACCTTTTGACTGATCTATCACCGTTGGGAGTTTGTTGAATATATGAATTTATGTTTTCTTTAATCAATTTAACATTATAAGCCTTAATAGAAAAACCCCCAATTTAATAGGCCATGACCAAGGTACACTGAATACCTCATTCTCAGCTTGCTGCAGGTGTTAAAAATTGATTCTTGGACTATCTGAATGTCGAATTTAACCGTCCAGGTGTCTTCAAGTCTTCAACTTACTTCCAACTGTCATGTTGAGAAAACCCTAAATTCCTTTTTCCACTACCAATTCCTGATTCTTAGCAATGTGTCTTCAATCCACTTCTTCCACCAGCTTCATAATGCCTAATTGGAGAACCTCTTTCCCGTCAATCTTGCCTCATTCCACTGTCTGTCATGATTTCCCAAGTCTTAACTTCTGACTGCCACGATCTCCCTCACATCATAGCCAACACCTGTTTCCATGATTATCTTTGATGAAACACGTATTAAACCTGCTTACACATGTGATTAGTCATCTGGGAGCAAAATCATTGGAGAATTTGGAGTAAAAAATGACAAATTTTGCACGCACGATTTTCTTGTAGCACGCCAGTGTAAAATTTTAACCATTGTGCTACAAGAATGTTTAAGAATCAAATTTTGTGCTTTTTGACCACTAATTCAACTTTAACCTAGGTTTATATGACTAAAACTTGGTCTTAGTGCTTATTTATGAAACTATTACTCAACATATATCCTATAGAACGCTTCAGGACATAAGGAAAACAAAAATAATGAAATCCTAAAGGCAAAAAATCAAAATTTCACTCTAAACCAAAATTTCCTAGAAGTAAGCAAATGAGCAAGATTAAAACAAAAATCACAAGCAAAATATAAGACTAAAGAAAACAAATCCATGACTTAACAGATTGTAACCACTAGTTAGAAATTAGGTGCATTAATGTCACTCAGATAACTCTCAGAGTGCTCCAGTTAGCCTCCCCGAATGAAGGAGAAGGATAAGTCAGCCTCCTTGACTCAAGGTAGGTGTGAGTGTGACTGGATGATGACATTTAATGCTCCACTAATGT
The DNA here is from genome assembly GCA_001517045.1 of Pseudotsuga menziesii. Classification (NCBI taxonomy): domain Eukaryota; kingdom Viridiplantae; phylum Streptophyta; class Pinopsida; order Pinales; family Pinaceae; genus Pseudotsuga; species Pseudotsuga menziesii. The sequence continues at coordinate 79,734 of LPNX010979032.1, read as the reverse complement.
CAATTAATGTCAATAACACTTAGGATAGTGGTTTAACTAGGCCAATTTGACCAAAAAGAGTGTGTATGGTGGTAAATGTTTCAACTTCCTTCGAACAACAGAATAAAGGAGAATGGTGACTGAATGTAGGAAGCATAGAATCAATATACAAAACTGGGACATCTCTATGACACATGAGGGATTGACAGAGGCTCCATAGGTACTGCAAGCTTAACCAATTGATGGAGATAAACTCAGAGAAATGAGTACAGCTCCTAAACTCAAACTTTTAACCCAACCAATGAATGTGATATGCATTGCTCTATTCGAAGGCAACACAACTCAACTGCTACCAAAGATAACATCTGTTCCTATCCGGATTTTTATTTTTATTTTATTTTTTTGGACTTTTTCAAATATTTTGAAAATCTTGAAAAAAGAATAAAAGTGCTTTATAGTTAGAGACTAGGAGGAGATGAGTGTCAAGGGGAAAACAAACTAGTTCCAAGCAGCGGAAGATACCTATGCTCAATGCAAGGACATATGTGTAGGATAGCGACACTCAAGGGAAAGTCACCTCTGGGTAAAAAATGGGGAATCAAGCTGCAAAGGATATGTAAAATGGCTCTGTGTGGCTAGACATGAGACAAGCTCGGGCTATATAGCTGATAATAAAATTTAGGGAAGCCGGCATAAGGCTCAATAAGGCAAGCAAAACTCATGATAATGCAATTACAACTTGACATAAGGGAGTCCTGGGGAAAAAGGCTAGCAAAAAGATCAAGAGGATTATGAGGCTCTTGTGCAAAGTCATGGCGATACTATACAAAGGACTCCCACACCCTAAGGGAAAAAATGTTGGCATGGGCACCAGATGCAAAATAGGATCTAACTAAAGAACCCATGCATGGTTAAGCTCTACCATTCACATCATATCACTTCTAAAAGCAACAAGGAGGTTTTGTGACAAGATAGAATGGGTTCGTACCTAAGGTTATAATGAAATGGTCATAAGGTCATGCAAAGTTCAAACGAATGTGAAACCTAAACTATATGCTAGTTTAGACATAATACCTAAAATCGACACAAATGGGTCAAAACCACGGCCGAAACGACGCTCAAACTGGACTCCTACATCATCAAATTAGTCCAAAAAGGTCCAAAAATGAATGGAAATGGTCCAAAACTATAGAAAGTGGGTAAAAAATTTCAAAAATTTCAATTTTCTTTTATAAATAGTAAAAATTTCGAAAATTCCAAATCATTTGAAATTTTTACCCATTGGAGCTCAAAACGTGCAACACGGATTCCGGGAGCTTCGTTCGGCAAAATTCGACACTGTTTCTTCGTAACTCCTCATGTCCTCCTCTTTCTATTTCATGCAATTTTTTTGAATTTCCATGGTCAAATTTAATTTTTAAGCTAGTCTAAAATGGTCATTTTGGCCCACGCAGATATCATGGTTTTTTCCATGTATAGGGCTGGCCATATGTGGAAAAACCTCTGAAAACCTCATACATATGTGGCTGTTTTGCAAACAGTCACGTATGCAGTTGCACACAAGGTTTTTTAAGGTATCTAATGAGCAAAAATCAATTCTAATGTGCACGATGGTTCTAGAATTGAGAGAGAGGGAACATGGAGATGTAGAAGTGGCTGTCCAAGGTGACTTAATGGCTCAACAAGCTCTTCGTGCATGCGGTCTATATAATTTTTGGTGTCTTGGTAGCCTGAGGGCCAAGCGAAGACTCCTGCAGATGCTAGTAGACTACTAGGATCCAGACTCAGAGTCTTTTCATATCAATGGGATGTCTCTCACTATAGAGGTAGAGGACATATATTTTATTACTGGATTATCCCGATGGGGAGAGGTGGGGAACCTATGCTCTCGTGGGCCAGGAGGTGGCCTTACCATTGATGAGTACATTGTAGTATACTATTTTCTGGACATGGAAAATGTTGGGATTCAAATCCTGACAAACTCCATCCAGGTACTAGGACTAAAGGCCATACTATTGGCACTCAGAAGGATAGTTGGTCTAACATCACTCCACCAGGCCTCGCAGCCATTCATGTTCTATGCAGTGGAGTGTATGAGACCTACAGTGTATGACTGGAGCACTACATTATTGAGAAACATGAAGTAGAAGCTCAGTGACTACAAGATGGGCAGGGTGAGAAACTTTGGTTTTGGTGGCATACTAAGCACGTTCTTCTTTGAGCGTGTACCGGGGCTAAGCCCTAGAGTGGAGATTCCTCCACATCGAGTTCGAGATCTGGCCCAATGATGTTGGAAAAATGTTATGCATAGACTGGGTGGAGGTAGGGTGGCTAACCCCTACCTAGCATATTTCTTTCCATGGTGGCGGCGGCAGATTATTGCCATCGATGATTATCCCTATGCGGGAATATATTTTCGGGGAGATTCAGACATGCCTCTACCACCAAGAGCAGCATATGGCGACATAGGTAATGAATCCCAAACCATCTTTTTAATTTTTTTGAATTATAATTTTTTTTTTATGTTTTTTGATATATTGACTCAAAAGAGATGTTTTGGTGTGACGACACATAGTGACAATCTATCATGTGTATGCAGATGTTGGACCACGACGGCCTGATGGTTTCCCTCGTCATAGAGAGAGGGGAAGAGGATATGATATCATGGGTGTGGATGCGGAGTGGATGCTCCAAAGCATCCACACAAACTTTGTACGCTTGACACACAGGGTACCCATGGTGCAAGTTGAGGACTTTCCTTAGGCCATGCAGCGTCAGGTGGTTGCTGTACCACGAGCATGGGTTCAGTTATTCGAATGACTAGCTAAAGCTGTGGTGTGCTACTATGATCAGAACCCTGCTCCTCCTCCACAGGCTTAGAGACTGGAGAGTGCTTCATTTTTGTACTACTATGTATTATATTTTAGTGGCTCGGAAGCCCCATTTTTGTATTATGACCGTTATGTATTATGACGTCACATGTGTGTAAAAATGTATGTTTGTGATATGCTTATGGTCTATGAAACAAATTCCAATCTAACACATAGTTATCATATGAGTCAGCAACTTGATTAAAAATTCTTGAAACATGTATGTATGTTATGTTCTCAAATTTATGTTCTAACAATCTCACATGTAAGAATCTTCGTAATATTGTTAGATCCCTAACATGATACAAGCCATTAAGCTATGAAACTACTAACTACAAATGAAGATGTACCTCAAGAGAGAGAACACCATTTGAAATGGCATCCCACAATAACTCGATAATGGCACTATACTCAAGAACATTGCTCGAAGAAGGCCGTAAACATACATCTCCTGAAGACAATACCTGACCCGTAGGAGTATAAATCACCCAAGTAGCAGAAGCTAAATTTTGAGTGTGGCAACTAGCACCATCAACAAATCCTATGTAAGCGATAGACTCCATTGACATCTGCCATAAGAGAATAAAGGTAATCAACAAACCCGATCACCATAAGAAAACCTAACTATGCAAAAAACTGTACAATAATATACAATAATCAGCCCTGGCTGAAGATCATGCATAGTATTTTTTAAGATAGATCCCATTTCTAGGCTCCGCCAAGGCTATCCCTTCATAATCCACCAAATCATAGGTGCCATTCTCTAACACATGTTTTACTACGTATGGACCATACCACATGGGATTAAACTTCCCTGCCCCCAAGGGTTCTTTAGCTTGATCCCACAAAATTACCAAATCACCTTCATTAAACCTCCTCGGACGAACAGACTTATCATATTGGACCTTAACACAATGCTTATTTACTTCTAGAGACACTAAGGAATCCAGACATTGCTCATCAAGCTAGTCTAAGTGGACCAAACATTCCTCCAATGCAGAAGTGTCTGTAAAAGCTCTATAGCTAGCTTCAATGAAGGGATTTCTCATTCAATCGGTAAGAGAGACTCCACCCCATGTATGAGCTGATATGGAGAGAAATGGGTGGCAGTCTTAACCACAGTCCCGTAGGCCCACAAAGTAGGATATAACATGATATTGCAATTCATCTTGCTTTTTGCAATGGTTTATTGGAAAATGGACTTAAGTGATTTATTCACTGCTTCAACCTGTCCATTCACTTGAGGGTAATAAGAAGAGGAGTGCTTCTGCTTATACCCTAACTTTGAAGACAACTCTTCCATCATTATATTGTGAAAGTGCCTACCATGGTCAGTGACAAGCTCTTTCGGAAGGTCGAATCGAGTAATAATTTGGTTGAACATGAAATGCGTAGCTGTCTCACTGTCAGATTTAACCGTGGGCATAGCCTCATCCCATTTCATGAAATAATCAATAGCCACTATAATGTGATGATGCCCCCTAGCCAAATATGGGTTGCAATCGATGAAGTCAATCCCCCACTTGGTGAAGGGTCTGGCGATGATAATTGGATGTAACGGAGCAGGATGTGAGTGCATATTGCGTGCAAACACCTAGTAAGGATGACACTTCTTGACCACATTGACAGAATCTTTGAAGATCAACGACCAAAAATATCCCACTCTCAAGATTTTTTGGGATGTAGAAAGCCTAGAAAAATGACCACCACAGACCCCTCTATGGCAAGAATTCAGCACAACCTCAGCCTCGTCATGGTTTAAACAACGACATAAAATGGAATCTACCCCATAGTGGCACAAAGTGTTATCCACTACAAGGTAGTTCTTAGATACATGACGTAATCGTTGTCGCTCAATATCCCATGAAAGGTGAGTAGGGACCTTCAATGTTTGCAAATATATAATGATATCCCCATACCATGGGTCCAAAGTTGAGATAAGAAAAATATGCTCATCGACAAACGTATCTTCATAAACCTCCTCCTCCTCCACACATGGAAAATCAGAAATGAGCTCCGCAAAAATCAGTGATTTCTTCGATTTTGCTGAAACAAATTCAAGATCAAACTCTTGCAAAATGACAATCCACTTATTATATTTTCCCTCGATCATCCTTCTAGTGAGGATGAACTGAAATGGATTGACATGAGCTACCACCAAGGTCAAGTGAAGAAGAATGTAATCTCTCAATCTCTGAACCACATGAATGGTGGCCAAGGAAAGTTTCTCCACATGAGAATAATGGATTTCCGCATCAATAAGGTTTCAGCTCAAATAATATATGACATGCTTGTGGAGCTCCTCATCCTCCTAAACCAAAACCATACCAACCATCTCCATGGACGTGGCCACATAAATAAAAAATCATGGCTATAGTCAGGTGGACTAAGCACAAGGGCCGATTCTAAGGCTCACTAGAGCATCAAAGGACTCCTAGGCTTGCTCATCCTAGCAAAAAATAGTGTCCTTCTTTAAAAGACGCATAAAGCCTTTAGTCAAATTAACAAAGTTAACCACAAATCTTTGCAAGAAATTTGCCATGCCTTACAAACACTTAGGTGTCTAATATTACGTGGGTAAGACAATTGAAGTATTTCCTTAACCTTTAAGGGATTGACTCTTATACCCTCCTTGGATACAATGAACCCTAGCAAGCGACCAACTATTATGCAAAAGATGCACTTATGACAATTTAACCTAACTTGGTAATGGTGGCATCTCTTGAATAATAATCTCAAATGGTATGGATGACGTACTCTCAAACGAGAATGAGCAGCAAGATCATCCAAATACACTTCGATAATTGTTTTGAGATCATGAAAAATCAAGGTCATAGCCTGCTGAAAGGTGGATCTGGCACTTTTAAGACCGAAAGGCATCTTTCAATATGCAAACGAACCCCAAGGACAAATAAATGCAGTTTTATGTTGATCCTTGGGTTTGATCTGAATCTGATTATATCCAGAAAAACCGTTCATAAAGGAGAATACCTCGCTTCCTACACACTCATCCAAAATATGATCAATAAATGGTGTGGGAAATTATCCTTAGGACAATAACGATTTAAATCATAGAAATTAGTGTATATATGGATCGATCCCTGCTTCTTATTCACCAGAATGGGATTTGAAACCCACTCCATCAAGGGAACGGGATAGATAAAAATGACTTTTAATAGCTTCTTTATCCTAGCCTTAATAGCGGGTGCTTTTCTAGGATTCACCACACGCAAATGTTGTTGAACAAGCTTCACATTCAGATAGGTCTTAATTTCGTGTTCGACAATACGAGGGTCGATACCCAACATTTACTCGTATGACTAAGCAAATATGTCACAAAACTCTTTAAAAATATTGATATACTCATGTTGGCACCGATATTTGGGCCCCCAAGGTCGAGCAAAGGCAGGCTACTCCCGGGAAACAATAGAACCACTTTAGACCACACCTCTAGCCCTGTGCAGTGAAAGAGGGATCTCTCGTTTGTCACTGGAGTATGCTCCACATAAGGTTGTGTTGAGGCCTGGAAACTCGCAGGCGGCAACAGTAAGGGATTCTCCCCAATCAGCGTTCCCAACTAGCCCGCTGACTGTTTGGTATAGGGAATCCGTCTGGTTTGCGGTCCGGCTACCGTAGGTCAAAGTAACAAACAAAGGCTTTACCGGTTGTGGCCCGGCCCACCGAGTTTTTGTATTTTGACTTAAAGGAATGATATACACGTGCCTAATTAAATGCAGGCTGGTTTAAATGCAGGGGGCGGTCACAAAGTGATGCCCAGGTTCTTACCTCTCGTCTTATGCTCTCAAGCAAACAAACCAGATACGAACAGAAATAACTAACTATCTAAACTATCCCTAGGGAGCGAGGCTATCATCTTAACTGAGCAATACAAAATCACATACGGTAAGAAAAATCATAGATAGCTGATACTTTTCCCACGGCACATGAAAACTACAAATATTCAAATAACCAGTTAGCCGATCATTCTATAACAACAATTATTACTCATAGTGCAAATGCATCCCAGAAAAGACTGCAGAATAATTAACAAGAACTTAGGTTCGAAACATCAAATATCCTTACAGCGCATGAAATACAGCTGAACATAAAATAGTTCTTCTTCAGCATTATTCATTGAATAGCATTGGTACATTTCACTTCTTTACTCTTTCCAGCAGACAAAATTGCAGTTCACTTCACAAAATGAAATAGTTCCTCTTACAAGTCAACAATTACAAAATTTTCTAAGGGAAAAAAGCCCTCCTTTCATCGAGATTCCCATTATTTAAACTACAACTGATGTCCTCTGGGTTCCCTCAACGCGTCTTTTCAATGCCCTTGACGATTCAGTTTCTTTCCTGGTCGTTTCACCTTCTCCATCATTTCCACAGGCATTTATTTTCTGACAGTAACTGCTAAAAAGAAAATGTCCCATCGGTGCCTCGGTCATTCGTTCACGTTGTCCTTTCCGGCGCGATGCTCTGCTTCAGCGATTCATGAGATGATATCTACATACAAATTTGGTGCATTATCCATTGAATTCAGACATTAGGCATCCATAATTTTAAAATTATAATGATATATTCACAACGAGCTAGCCTAGTTCATCCGGGTGAGGAACTGTGGAGGCTCAGAATGGCAACGAAAAGGTAAATCGACAGTCGGGCAGTTCTTAGATCGAATGAGACAAGGTTCTTACACCAGATGGGAGAAGGCTCCAGGAGCCGCAACGGCGGAGGAGTGCCAGAAGAGGGGGAGCGGAAACGCGAGCGTCGTAGGTGATCGGGTGGCGGAGAGGAGTGGATCGGACGACAGACTACTCTGCCACCCGCAACGGCGGACGGAACGCAGGCTACAAAAAAGACGACGGAGGCTAAATAAGGCGGAGTTCGGGTGTCAGGTGAAACTCACGTCGGGGCCCGACTTTATCTCCCCAGCCGCAACGTCGGGTGAACCGGAACTCTGGGGCAAGTGATTCACAACCCGAATCGGGCGTCGGAGAGAAGTGGATCGGACGGAGACTTTGGTCTAAGAGCCGCAACGGTGAGTGATATAAGACTCCACTTCTTCCAAAAGAGGCCTGATCCAAAGGGAAGAATTAACAGCGCTAAGGCTCAAATGAGGCCAAAAACCAAAATTTCGCTAAGGTAAACCTTCACACTCTTAAAAATGTTAAAACCGATCTCGCGACTCACATTGAACTGAACGCAACCAGCCAACAAGACGGACGCTCAACTTTAAAGCAAAGATACTCAAAGACGCCAAAGTTTCAACCTTAGATTCAAGTAAATCAAGATAAGGAGGGGTCCCAGAATTTAAGTGAAAAACTGAAGTCGGGGAAAAGGTTGCGGCAGCAACAACTGGCGATTTCCTGGTGAACCTAGATCTCTGGGTGGTTTCTTCCTTGAAAAGCAGACTGTCCTACAACAAATTTATTCCTTGAATTCTTCTAGCTA
>LPNX010979032.1:0-68539 GCA_001517045.1 Pseudotsuga menziesii | reverse complement strand
AAACCTTGATCTGATTAGGACTTCCTTTGTATGGAAACCAAAGATGTGACCAATCTGTGGCGAAATACCCATTTAATTTGGCTGACCAATCTCTACTCAGAACCAAGCCGTACGCATCTGGTATGTCAGCCACTAAAATGTTGATGACTTGGCACACTCTATCATCGGACGCCAAGCGGATTACCACGTCTTCCATCTCGCCAACTACCTTGACGTCGGTTCTATCCAACTGCACCACTTTCCACGTGGTTGGCTTAGGATGACCATTTATTTTCTTACAAACCGATATGGGCATGACATTGATCGACGCCCCTGAGTCCGCTAGACAATTGTGCAAGTTATGATTAAAAATTTCAAAAGTTAAAAGGAAAGGTGGGTGTTTGGTTTTGGACTTACCACCAATGCTGGCTTCCCCAATTTCTTCTTCTTGCCACGGCTAATTGTCAGTGGGAAACTTTTCTTCTGATGTTTCCAGCGCTTTCAACAATATTTCTTTCTGCTGAGGTATTTTGCACATTTCGAATAGCGGGACGTTTGCCTTTATCTTCTTTAAATCTTCAACGACGTCATATTCGATTAGTTGTCTAGTGGACTGGGGTTTATTAGCGCTTACATTTTCTTTGCTTGGCTCAGGCGGTGCTCTAAATTGCTTCGGATCCTGGCTGGTAATGGTAAATTCTGGAATCTGATTAGCCACGGATTTGTCTTGAAATTTCTTTTTAATATTTCTTTGCAGCCTTCGAATCTTTGGGAGCAGAAGACTATCATCACTAACTTCCCCTTTGCTCCTGGTGGTGACGTTAGCCTCCCTGACCTCTTTGCGTCCCTGATTGTTTTCTTCTTCCGCATCTAGTATAGAGACGGAGCTCCATAAAGCCATAGTCTCTTCTTCCTGTTCTTTCGTAGATGTTGAAGCAACTTTTTCTTTCCTTTCCTCCTCATCTGCTTCCGTCAATCTTGAATCCAGCATCTGATTCATGACCAATGTCATCGAATTTATCCATTGCAGACAGTTCTTTTCGGAATGGGGCTGTTGATGAAAAGTACAGAAATTATCCATACCTATCTCTGTGAGGTTCATGGATGCAGTTTTCTGAGAGGGGGGAGGGGTCTGGTTGCTATCCTCCCTTTTCTTATAATATGGCCTGAAAAACTTGTGTGCTTATTTTTCTTTCTCCAAATCTATGACCTTGTTAGACAGCTTCTATACCATTTTGGCCATACCTTCGTAATCTGGTGTTTTCTCTTCTTTGGGCTTAGTAAACAGCAGCGTTCTCCTTTTCTCCCCTGACTGTTCAGGGTAATCTTCAATGCTCTCCCTTTCTGCTTCCACTACTTCTGCTTCTTCATAAGTTTCCGTCAAAGTGGGTTTGGCCCTACCTTTTGCGAACATGGCCAGGTCAGGACCTAGAGCTGATGTATAATACTCGATTAGGACCTTTTCTGAAGGTTTATCTGCATCAGAGAAGTTTTTAATATAGGATGTAAACCTTTGCGTAAAACTGTGCACTTTTTCTTTCTTTTCTTTTTTTAAAGCACAAAGTCCTTTCATCAGGGCAGCATGCATCTTTTGGACTGCATACTTACTTCTAAACATTCTTTCGAAGATGTTCCAATCTAGAATGGAATTGGCAGGAAAACCGAAATACCAAGAGGCAGCGGCTCCTTTAAGGGTGTGTGGGAAGAGTCTACAAACCACATCTTCATGCTCCCCTGCCCGTAATCCTTGTATAGCCAAATAAAAACTCTGCAAGTGGTCGTCTACCAATATCTTCTCATTGGGATCAAACTTAGGCAATAACTTTTTGAAGGCTTGAGGTAGGTCGTGCAAAGGCGCGGTCAGATTCAGAGGTGATCTGGCTTTCCATGCAGGTGGGGGGTTTGGAGGATTAGGTGGCTGGTTTGCGTTAGCTGCTGCCATTAGTCGAGGTGGAGAGTGCGGAGGTGAACCAACTGGGGTGTGAATAGGAGAAGTGTAAGGAGTCTCAGGGCCTTCTTGATTCAAAGGTAGCTCTACTTCTTGTAAGGCAGTCTCTACCAGTTCTTGCCAGTCTCCAACCAACACCGAGTCTTCTCTTAGAGGACGGTCTTTCCTCTTATATTCTCTTCTAGGCAATTTGGGAATGACAGGAAATCCTCCAATATTCTTTAAGTATGCCCTGGTATGTCTTCTCAGATCGTTAACAATCTCGTTGCGGACAGGGTACATATATTCTCTTTCTTCTTCTTCCGGAATTGAATTGCGTGGTACACTACTACCAGAACTGTAACCAGAGGAATATTCTTGGGAAAATGGGTTTCCTCGGCCAGCCATGCACTGGTGGCCCTCCTTCTAGTGCCAAAACTGTTGAGGCCTGGAAACTCGCAGGTGGCAACAGTAAGGGATTCTCCCCAATCAGCGTTCCCAACTAGCCCGCTGACTGTTTGGTATAGGGAATCCGTCCGGTTTGCGGTCCGGCTACCGTAGGTCAAAGTAACAAACAAAGGCTTTACCAGTTGCGGCCCGGCCCACCGAGTTTTTGTATTTTGACTTAAAGGAATGATATACACGTGCCTAATTAAATGCAGGCTGGTTTAAATGCAGGGGGCGGTCACAAAGTGATGCACAGGTTCTTACCTCTTGTCTTATGCTCTCAAGCAAACAAACCAGATACGAACAGAAATAACTAACTATCTAAACTATCCCTAGGGAGCGAGGCTATCATCTTAACTGAGCAATACAAAATCACATACGGTAAGAAAAATCACAGATAGCTGATACTTTTCCCACAGCACATGAAAACTACAAATATTCAAATAACCAGTTAGCCGATCATTCTATGACAACAATTATTACTCATAGTAAAAATGCATCCCAGAAAAGACTGCAGAATAATTAACAAGAACTTAGGTTCGAAACATCAAATATCCTTACAGCGCATGAAATACAGCTGAACACGAAATAGTTCTTCTTCAGCATTATTCATTGAATAGCATTGGTACATTTCACTTCTTTACTCTTTCCAGCAGACAAAATTGCAGTTCACTTCGCAAAACGAAATAGTTCCTCTTACAAGTCAACAATTACAAAATTTTCTAAGGGAAAAAAGCCCTCCTTTCATCGAGCTTCCCATTATTTAAACTACAACTGATGTCCTCTGGGTTCCCTCAATGCGTCTTTTCAATGCCCTTGACGATTCAGTTTCTTTCCTGGTCGTTTCACCTTCTCCATCATTTCCACAGGCGTTTATTTTCTGACAGTAACCGCTAAAAAGAAAATGTCCCATCGGCGCCTCGGTCATTCGTTGACGTTGTCCTTTCCGGTGCGATGCTCTGCTTCAGCGATTCATGAGATGATCTCTGCATACAAACTTGGTGCATTATCCATTGAATTCAGACATTAGGCATCCATAATTTTAAAATTATAATGATATATTCACAATGAGCTAGCCTAGTTCATCCGGGTGAGGAACTGCGGAGGCTCGGAACGGCAACGAAAAGGTAAATCAGCAGTCGGGCAGTTCTTAGATCGGATGAGACAAGGTTCTTACACCGGATGGGAGAAGGCTCCAGGAGCCGCAACGGCGAAGGAGCGCCAGAAGAGGGGGAGTGGAAACGCGGGCATCGTAGGTGATCGGGCGGCGGAGAGGAGTGGATCGGACGACAGACTACTTTGCCACCCGCAATGGCGGACGGAACGCAGGCTACAAAAAAGACGACGGAGGCTAAATAAGGCGGAGTTCGGGTGTCGGGTGAAACTCACGTCGGGTCCCGACTTTATCTCCCCAGTCGCAACGTCGGGTGAACCGGAACTCTGGGGCAAGTGATTCACAACCCGAATCGGGCGTCGGAGAGAAGTGGATCGGATGGAGACTTGGTCTAAGATCCGCAACGGTGAGTGATATAAGACTCCACTTCTTCCAAAATAGGCCCGATCCAAAGGGAAGAATTAACAGCGCTAAGGCTCAAATGAGGCCAAAAACCAAAATTTCGCTAAGGTAAACCTTCACACTCTTAAAAATGTTAAAGCCGATCTCGCGACTCACATTGAACTGAACGCAACCAGCCAACAAGACGGACGCTCAACTTTAAAGCAAAGATACTCAAAGACGCCAAAATTTCAACCTTAGATTCAAGTAAATCAAGATAAGGAGGGGTCCCATAATTTAAGTGAAAAACTGAAGTCGGGGAAAAGGTTGCGGCAGCAACAGGTTGTCAATCTTCTATGTCAGTAGAGTCTACTATGCATAGGATTTTTAATCAGTGTAATCAGGGGGCTAGGATCTCGAATGGGCAAAGTATGTGGAGGAAGGTGCATGGTGGGATTATCGAGGGCAAGGGACCATGGGAAATTGGAGTTGAAACCTACACAAGAAATGATTACAAATGGAAAGAATGAAGTAAGAATGCAAATAGAGGCAAGATAGCCATTGATTTCCCAATCAGGAGATATTTTGCGGGCGATTTAGAAGACAAGAAGGGACGGCCTATCGTATAGAGCATCGGCGAGATGAATTCCATGAAAATTTATAAGAACCATTGGCAAATGCCTGGAATAGCGGCCAGAGCATAACAAGTATGAATTCTGAACCACTATACCCTAAGTTACAGGAATGAAAAGCAATCAACAGACTGGAGTGGAAACAGGAAACACATTTACACGTAAGAGAAAGTACATATTGGGAAAAACAACAACACATCAATATTTGCCATGAGTAACAATATTTCACTACAATTTATTCATACATAGGTATAAAGTTTTACAAATGGGAGCCTCAACCCAGGAATGTTTCCCAATCCAATTCACTAACTCCTTTCTCCCTCTAGTGGGAGCGTTTTTATACAATGCTATTGCTGAGACTATAGGATTAAAAAACTGTTACATGTCACCATCAGGAATTAACAGTGCAAGGAGTGGACTATCCCCACATTTTACAAATAGAAACAAACATTATGGCACTAGTGGCCTTATTCAGCCCAGCTAACAGTTCGACGTGTTCGGTCACCACGACGGATGAGGAGTATGATGCCTCCTTCTATAATTTGAGGTGTGTGCTTCCACTGTGTTCAAATGCATCTTTCCACATGGGCACACACTGGCGAGGTATCCAACATCCTTCCCTAGTCTACTCACATCCACCACCTCCTTTCCCGTCGGGTAACACTGTTATATGTGGGCTCTGGAAGAAGTGTCACATTGCTTCAGGTTGATATGGACTTGCGGGGTGGCTTATCATTCTTATACTCCTCACCTCTAGTGAGGTGAATTCTCTTGCATGCAATAAGGTGTAGAAGATATACACCATCCCCATCACCCTTGGAAAGTGGACTTCACAAACAGGGTTGTTAGGGCTTTAAACCCCTAACGCTCCCATCCAAACGAATATTTACATAGAGAACAGCCAATGGTTGTTCCTTTCTGCGAAGGCTTTGGTGGGCACGATGGTATCAGGGGTTCCTAGAAAAACACTTGCAGGGAGTAAGTGTCCGAGTCTCACATCGTCAAAGATGTGGGTATCATGTCTAGGCCTCAATGGCTGGTGTCACCATTGGCATGAAAATACTAAGGAAATGAGTGAGCATGGAACCTACTCACCAACCATCAACACCCTCAGACAGACAAGCTTCTCAAACCAAATATTCATTTTCAAACTCTATCAGGCCTTTGCAGATCCGTGGAGTAGTAGAACTCAGGTTTTGGAGCTATATTAGTTCACTCGTAACAGTATTTATAAGGCTTCAAGATTGATCCTTGCAAAGGCTGGTCAACATTCATGCACACTTTGTAATCAAGTGTATCTGGTATCAATATGTGTGAAGGCATTAGCACAATGATCTTCCACTTGATTGGGATCTAGTCACTTCATTTCATTGGCCGTGGAACCTTACTGTCTATTGTGGCAAGCAGTTGTGGATGCCTTCTGGCATAGTAGATCCATGCTGCATATTTCATGAAGTGGACGCTCCCACGTTTCCTTGTTCCTTTGAAGTGGGAAATGGAATGGTCTCCTACTTTGTGTTGGCTTTGCCTCATGTGAGTAGCAGATTCATCGGCTACTTTCCCTATTTCCATAGGCCAGCTCACACAAAAGCCACCTAACCTCAGGGAACATAGTTTTTCCATGGGGATGGATCCCCTTAAAGTGAACACGCACCACACTTGCGAACCGAGGAAATCAGTGTTGCTGGATAGGACTTCCACCACAGGCATATCTTGAATGGCATCGGAGGAATCGACCAATCTGCAATGGGGCAGATTACACATGTGAATGCCCCATGTGTTGTCATTTCCACACTAGACGGGAAATATGCACCTCGGGAGTCTACTGTCCATGTTCAATTCGTCCTGTCACCAACTTCTTTCTACTGAACACCACAGGAAATTCTAGATCATGACACATTCTTAGCTATCGATTGAGATAGACCCTTCATGTAGCCATTGATCTGAGTGGGCCCACCTTTTTCGGAATGGGAAACTCAGATATTCGTTCATGCTAGTTCGCCTTGTGAAATGAACTCTAGTTGTAGATTTGTCCCCTTTTTCATTGCGGCTCTCGATATTTGCGACCTCTACACCTTTTCGTGATTTGAGATTGCGGTTTTACCCACAGAAGTATGGATCACGAAATCACTTTAGGCCATAGATATACCCTAGACCTCATCTTAACCATCGAATCCTTCAGTCTTTAACACGTTTCATGATCTGAGAAAGAAGCTTTGACCGCACATATTTTCTCGTGCAAACTGGTTCAGAGCCATTGATCACCTCTGATCAATCACAGTCTTTGATTATGTACCCTGCCCAAATTTAACAGCACAGCTACTATTTTCCTCGTTGAAGGGTGCTCACATGAAATTCAAGGGACTGAGACCCTTACCAAACCTCCATCAGGCACTTAGATCAACTGTAAAACAAAGTGCTAACAACTCCTTAATCTCATCAAGGGAACAATCCACCCCAATGTAGACATTCTCATCTTTTCCAGGATCGCAAGAGATATTTATAGGAATGGTAGGTGATAGGTCTGCCATGTTCCCATCAGCCATCTGACCAGGAGAGCTAAATGGAACCACGAGACTACCATTATTCTCGCTAAGAATCTCCCTATAGTCCTCATGCTCCAAATGGATAAGATCAGGAAGAAAATATGATCTATGATGCAACTCTTCCCAAGGTGGCTCAATCCTCGACATGGCCTCAATAATGGCTTCATCTGATGGAAAAACACCATCAAGGAAATCATGTGCATGAGAGGACTCAAATGCCCATGTAGGCAGCACATACAGGTCCTCCTCTTCATTCCACTAAGAGGAAGGACTAGGCTCTGCAACACAGTCGAGATTCACTTGATATGCTATAATTGCTGCAGGCAGTGGCACATCCATTTCAACAGGTCCATTTGAAGGACTCGGTGAAGGAATAATCCAAGGATCTTCCATATGGGTAGTGCGGAAAGACACCATATTCAACGAATATGAAGCCCCATTGAAAGTAGATGTGATCATAAGAATAGGCACAGGACAACTAAAGGTCCCCATAAGGGATGGATACATACCTACACCCACACTCCCAATTTCCAGTTGAGAATGATCGATAATTGGGATATAAGCTCCTGATCATGCACTGACATTCGGATTATAGAACGATGTCTAATCAATCGTTACAATCTTCCCATTAAATGGAAAGCATACCACTCAAAATAGAGAATATGCTACATCTTGCATACTATACATCCAATTCCATCCCAGTAAAATATTGTAGTCAATGGGTGCATCAACCACCTCGACCTCGATCGTGATGGTCTTCCCTCCCAATTGGACCTTAAGAGAAGGAATAATCCTGTTCATCCGAAAAGATCTACCATCAAAGGCAGTCAACATGGTAGCAGATTGAGAGAACTTAGGAGAATCCAAACCCTTTCGACATGACAAAGACATGACGAAAGCAGCAGTGCTTTCATCAATCACCGTGCATTTGACAGTCATATTAAGACACTCTACATGAATTAAAAGAGACACGTAGTAACGAAAGCAAGGTTGTAGTCCCATGGTTTCAAATTTGATGACTGAAGAAGAGTTATCATAATTAACTCCAAGAGCAAAAATCAAGGCTTTCCTTTGTAGAGGACAACTCTGAAGTACTTCAAGTGCGAACATCGCACAAGGAGTTTGGCCCAAATCCTCGAAAACAAAATAGTTATGGGTAGCTCGGGCATTAGGATTGTGCCCCGAATGCTTTAGGATTCCCTTAGGAATGCAAGGTACAATTTCAGGTTTATCCATAGGGTTTTCGATATGCAAAAGGCTCTCTGGTGGAGCGGGTTGTTTTCCAAGGTCTAGTTGTGAAAAACCATAATCTTTCACATGAGTCACAACCTTAGTAGCACGTACCATGTTGATGCAACCATGACCAGTATTTACTTCCGACAGATTTTGATCTCTGCCCAATGCACAATGAGAATCATTGGCCGTTGAGTTCATATTTTGATTATGGGGTAAAGGATTGGTTAGCACAGCTAGGCCCTGTGCTGTGAATCTCAAGGCATCTTCCATATGAGGGCACAAGTGAGTGAGGTGGTCCTCCTTACACAATTCGCAAGGAAACTTAACCTTACTTTTAGACTGCGTGACCCCCCCAGCATTGTGGGCATTCTTATCATTAAAATTGGCAATTTCATTCTTGTTCCCACCCTTACAATTA
This sequence comes from Pseudotsuga menziesii, assembly GCA_001517045.1. Classification (NCBI taxonomy): domain Eukaryota; kingdom Viridiplantae; phylum Streptophyta; class Pinopsida; order Pinales; family Pinaceae; genus Pseudotsuga; species Pseudotsuga menziesii. Next base: position 59,859 of record LPNX010979032.1, on the reverse strand, counting down.
TTTTTACCCTTTTTCTTATTCCTTCTGGGCTGCTAGTTTCCCTTTTGGTCTAACGATTCCACAGAAAGTACACTCACGATTAGGGTGTGTTGAGATGAAGCCATGGATTGTCCCAAAGCGAATTAATTAATAGACAATTGAATCCCTTGTTTCACAATCAAATCCATAGGTTTGGAACTTGTACAACCCACAATGCCATCGACATGTGGTCTAGGCTTGATCTTGGGATCAAAACTAGAACACGGAGCATTAGGTATGATCTCATACAAAAGTCCAGATTGAGAATAAATCAAATCCAATTCCGGTGCCCTAAAAATTGCTTGTTCCTCATTCTAGACTCCGGATGTAGAAACATCCTTCGCGATGTAAGGTAGAAACAATTTGAGGAACCACTCAAGGAGAAATGCCAGCGGTATGAAATCTTTAATCAACCTCTTCCGTCTACGCCACTCTTGAATATGGTTCGAGATATGTGTGGCTTTGCCTTGTCAAAATGTTTACAAGAGTTCTGTATTGACGTCGTAATGCACGGGTAGCTAGAAGTGATTGAGGAAAGTCATAGAAAGGTCATCGAACAAAATGAATGCCCCCCTTATTAACTCTATATACCATTTTGCTGCAAGCCCAGTGATGGTGTGTTGAAATAGCCTTAAATGGATTGAGTCATCATGTAAGGAATTAGAAGAGCACCAAGCGTGAAAAGTAGTGACATGTTCACTAGGATCTTCTCCTGCTTTGGCCTTGAATTTGGGAATGTCTGAGGGAAGCTTGTTAGGGTTAGCCAGCCAAGCCAATTCATGATATACTGGATCATTCAGGAGTCTGGATAAGTCAGGTAAGTTTAATGTTGTGAGGAAAGGGATCCTAGGTTAAGTTGGTCTATGCCACACTCCCTGATAGTTTTGGTTCATATAAGGCTGAGTAATTTAAATACTATGGCCTGGGCCATAATATCCTCCTCCCATTTGACCCGTGTAGGGATGCATGGAAGCATTATGATGTGGTGTACCTTGACTATGCAGTGCTACAAAGCCATAATTAGAGGAGTAAGTGGGTTATTGATACCCGTACCCATAGGGTTGAAAGTTCTGTCCATACTGTAGTCCATAAGATTGTCCATGAGAAGCTCCATAAGGTGTCCCATGGGATTTCGCATGAGAAGCTCTGTAATTAGGCATATGGGGAACTCCTTGCGATGGACCGTGCACGATCCAGAAATAGGAATATGACCTCCCGAGACAATAGGAGGTACTTGAGTCTGAGATACTACCATACGAGTAGTCACAGTATGAACATGGCTAATAGAAATATTCTGGACCGAAGGACCACATGAATGACGGGGAGGAAGGGTTGTCAAAAATGCATTCAAAGGACTAGGACAAAGGGACATGTGAAGGGATGTAAGTGGTATTTTCTATGGTCACTCATCTCAGTTCTAGTATCTGCATATGACTACTAACACTGGTTCTAGGACGGACATGTGAGGTAGCTTCCACCACAGAGATGGAAGGTGCAATGTGACTAGTGGTCCCAAATCTCTCCGCATGGAAAGGAATAGGAGTGCCCCTAGGCGTAGTGCTAGGTTCTACTTCTGACTCGGCATGATTTGTCAGATCACGTGCATGGATATTAGGTATTCCATAATGAATATAACTAATGCTTGTGGGTTCATTATGAGTCTCATCACCTGATAACCAATACCAGTGACCTGTGAACGAGGGATCATAACCAGAACGTGAAGATATTTCTGGCGAAGGATCGTATACAGGAGTAGAATCTACATCCCTAACCTCTTGAGGTGGAGAAGACATCTCAGGAATCTCATCCTTGTAATCTCCCATGATGTGTGAATCAATGTGAGAAGTAGTCCTCCTGGACTATCTGTTTCTCTCTCCCAAAGGAGGAGGAGATGTGGAAGGAGAAAGTGCTGCTAAATGATGAGAACGGCAAAGTGCCGCACCCGAATCCACAATGACTCAAAAATTAAAAAGACTCTATCTAATTACGCAAACCCTAGGCAAACTAGCGTGCACAAAGCATATACCTAAACAATGTAAAGCCATATCATAAGCAAACAAGCATAGGATATGTGAGCTCCCAAATGAAGCAGGTATGTCTCTCTTAGTAGAGGCTTGAGACTCCCATACACAAGAAGTGGAGGTTCGTAACCAATTATAGTGGCCCTCAGCTTCGACACATACAGTGACTATGTTGTCCAACCCCTACCTAGCCAGGACACCTGCAGAGTAACCTCTACAAAGTACCCCCTCAATAACCTAGGTAAGGCAACTGAGGTCATCTCAATATAATCAATGCTCAGGCGGACATTCACAGGTGGGATTGACCGAATGGGCAAGGTAGCAAAGCCTGAAACTCCTGAAAGATCCCGTAGATACAAATACAATCCTGGAAATATCTTAGGTGCTACTCAATTATGACTAGGGGTCATCCTAATCATTAACCTCTCAAACTACCTCGTGCTTAACTCCCTTGTAAGAGGAGGATCCTGAGAAACACGAATTATACCAAGGAATTTCACACTCTCACCTGGATAGACACATACATGTTTCGTTTAGTGGTATTGGAGTATTTACTCACAATGAACTATTCCAAGACCCTAAAAACTAATCTTGTTGCTGCACCCTATAAAAGAAAAGAGTGTAATTCATTTTATTATGCGTTGATTTTAATTGGATTATTACTCAAAAGGGCAAATGATCATGCAACTAATGGTGTTATGATGCAACAAGAAGTAATATGCACACCTAACAATCAATGCAAATGCATCGTGTCAAATGAATAATGGGGTATTCTACTACGTGAAATGCAAAATTTTCCTTCAAATGAACATGCCATCATTCCTATATGAAAATCTGACTAATAATTTTACAAGCAAACCTAGTGCAAGTACCATGCAAAATGCAAAATTCAACAATGCATAATGATGAAAAGGCAAACATTTTTGTATTTTTTTAATTAAAATGACATAATAAAGAGAAAGTATGACCCTACAACCCCCAAAATCTACAAGCACTATTCAGATAGCACCCAAGCAAATCATTAAGGTAAAAGAGACCTAATGCACTAATTTCAAAAAAAATTTGAAAATGCAATGACAAGAACATTCTCAAAAAGAAATTCAAACTAAAAAGTGTCTCTGGTTAGAAACAAAGGTGTATACAGACTCTGGAAGCATCCAAGAAGACTTAAAAAATTATCCAAACTCACCCAGCAACACTTAATCTTCCCTAAAAAGGAAAAACTCAGGGCATACACGAATGTGTGCAGAAAACTCGCATATATATGTGGATATCCCAGTAAAAACCGCATGTACACGTGACTGTGAAGACAAAAATCACGTACATGAAGAAAAAGAGACAAAAAAAAGAAGGCAAGCAGACCAACTGAGACAAAATTTACTCCTATTAGGCACTACTAGGAAAACATGCCCCCAGACTCGACTCAGAAACAGAGAAATAAGAGCAATTCAAGAACATTGAATGCTGATAAAACCCCCAAAAAGAAATGACTTGGAACTCCCCGTTGGAGTCACCAATTCTGGTATAGAGAAAAATTCCTATGACTTGGGGTACCACAACAGACAGAGTACCCGCAGTAATCAATCCTTTCCCATATGCAAGAGAAACCAAACATCTAACACTAAAGGATCTCGAAACATACCTTATTCCGGATGGTTGATGTAGATCCCTGTTGAGATTTTCCACTCTCACTTGTATTATTAATTTTGCTCTCTCAACATTCAGCAAAAAAGACAAGCATGCTATATAATTATGCTAGACCTACTCTAGCATATACAATCAATGACATATAAGCATTTAAAATAATCCTTGGATTCAATACTCATTTAAATACACATTATTGGACAGGAAAAGATATTTCTATTAATATAAATCAGAGATTACAATAGTTACAACCTCTGTTAGCACATTTTCCAACTGGAGAAACTAAGTCCTCCACCTAGGCCTCCACCACTTAAATCCTCCATCTATCGATAGCAAGCTCACAAGAAAAAGGCAAGCTTGGGAAGAACACAAAGTGCTCCAAGGGACAAAGGGATGTAGACTCAAGTATAAGCTCCATCAACAATGGACTATAGTCAACAGACATAGGAGGACACTATGGCCAAGGCCATGGTGGTAATCAGCCCTATATGAATCAGGGAGCGGTCCATCAACCTCATCATCCTAGGCTCCCTTTCCTCGCGATGCTCAATCTTCCTGACTTGTCAAGACTAACAAACGATCCTGTGGCTCACGACCTGGCTTGGCCAGCTGTCCCTACCAAACTTCCTTCAGACATACCTAAGGTCAAGGGAAAACTGGGAGAGGATCCAAGTGAACACATTACTACATTTCACCTATGGTGCTCTTTGAATTCCTTACATCAGGACTCAGTTCATTTGAGACTATTTCAACACACCCTTACAGGGCCTGCAATGAAGTGGTATATAGAGTTACCTAGAGGAGCTTTCGCTTTGTTCGATGACCTTGTAATGACTTTTCTTAATCACTTCTAGCTACCAGTACATTGTGCCATTGGTGTTGAACTCTTATCAACATTTTGGAAAGATAAAGCTACACATATCTCTGATCATATTCAAGAGTGGTGTAGACCGACAAGGTTAATTAAAGCTTTTATACCGCCGAAATTCCTCCTCGAGTGGTTCCTCAAGTCGTTATTTCCATATATAACGAAGGATGTTTCCACATCTAGAGTGTAGAATGAGGAACAAGTGATTTTTAGGGCACAGGAACTGGACTTGATTTATGCTTAGTTCAGTTTGTTGTATGAGATTATTCCCAATGCTCCTTGTTCTAGTTTTTACCCCAAAGTCAAACCTGGACCACATGCCGATGGCATTGTGGGTTGTGCAAGTGCAAAACCTGCAGATTTGGTTGCAAAAAAATTTAGTCAATTATCAATCAACCAATCTGCTTCAGTATAAGCTATGGCTTCATCTCAACCCGCCCAAACGACGAGTGTACTTTCTGTGCAATCATTTGACCAAAAGCGTAACCAGCAGCCCGAACTATTATAGCGGATTTCACCACTCTAGGTGAATCACATTTTGTATGGCCTTCCCCTGTCCCCCTGCAGACTCTTTAGACCTCATGGACCATATTTTATCCTTTTATGTTTCCTTCATCATCCCTAAAACTATATAAAAGATGATATACATGAATTTTTCCCCGATAACCGCATACATACGCGAGTTTGACCCCTATAACCGCGTACATCGGGATGTGTACATAGTCCAAATCATTTTGGAGTTTTCCTTAAAATGGATCTGACTCATTTGACTCCTGGCCTTCCATATGCCTTGAGATCACTCGGATTCGACCCTTCATTATCCCTTGTGAAGCTATATAAGGAACCCCTTGGTACATTGAAGGCATATAGAGAGATTGAAAGCAATGAAACTATAGTCCATTGTTGCTGGAATTTATGCTTGAGTCTGCATCCCTTTGTCCCTTTGGATCACTATTGTGTTCTTCCCAAGCTTGCCCTTTGCTAGTGAGCTTGATATCATGAGATGGAGGATTGAGGTGGTGGAGGCCCAAGTGGGGGATTTAGTTTCTCTGATTCGTATACGTGCCGTCATAGGTTGTATCTATCTTGTAATCTCTGATTTATATTAATAAGAACTATCTTTTCCTGTCCAATGATGTGTATTTGATTGAATATTGTATCGATTGGAATATGTCAAATGCTTTTACATTATTGATTATATATGCTAGAATAGATCTAACACCATGATATATAGTATGCTTGTCTTGTTTACTTGTTGTTGAGGAAGTATTATATCAATTCAAGCTGAAAATTGGAAAGCTCAATGGGGATCTACTTCAACCATCCGAAATAAGGTACGAGGTCTGATCCTTTAGTGTTAGATGTTTTATTTCTATTGCATATTGGGAAATATTGATTTCTGGATTCAAAGCTATCTATTGTGGTACCCCAAGCCATAGGAATTTATCTCTATAATAGAATTGGTGACTCCACTGGGGAGTTCCTAGTAGTTGTCCTTTGGGGGTGATTTTATCGGCATTCAATGTATTTGAATTGCTCTTTCTCTCTTGTTTCTGTGTCGGGTCTAGGGGCATGTATGCCTGGTAGAGTTTGATTGGAGTGAAGTCTGTCTCAGCCTGTCTGTTTACCTTGTTTTTATGCACCTTTTCTTCATGTACTTGGTTTTTTGATTTACAGTCGTGTATACACGTGGTTTCCTCTGTGATTTCCATGTATACACACGGGTTTACTGTGAACAATCCCGTATACCCTATTTTTTTCCTTTTTGTGGAAGTTAATGGGTTGCTGGGTGAATGCTGTTAGTTGCTGAGTCTCCTTTGGCACTGCCTGAGTCTGTTTTGACCTCTGGTTCTGACTGGAAATGTTTTTTTTTAGCCTAAATTTTTTTTTAGGTAAGTTCTTGTCATGGCATTTTCGATTTTTTTGTTTGAGATTAGTGCATTAGAGTTCTTTTACCTTAGTGCTTTGCTTGGATGCTATCGATATGTGCTTGCAGAGTCTGGGGGTGGTAGAATCATTCTTTTGCTTTCTGCATCTCTTATATTTTCAAAAAATACAAAAACATTTGCTTATCATAATGCATTGCATTTTGCACTTTGCATTGTACTTGCATTAGATCTAGATTTACTTTGGAGTACTAGTTAGGACTTCATATAGGAAAAATTTGCATTCATCATTTGAAGAAGAAATTGTGCATTTCACGTAGTAGCATACCCTATTTACATGGACACAATGCATTTGCATTGATTTTTACGGTGTGCATTTTACTTCTGTTGCGTCATAACACCACTAGTTGCATGACCATATCCTATTTTTGAGTAATAAATCCAACTAAAATCAACGCTAATTAAAATGAATTACACTCTTTTATTTTCTAGGGTGCACCAACAAGCTTAGGTTTTAGGATCTTGGAATAGTTCATTGTAAGTCAATTCTCCAAGATCACTCAACAACAACATCTATGTTTCTGTCCAGGGAGTGTGTGAAATCCTTGGTATAACCATCGTTCTCAGGATCCTCCTCTGAAACGGGAGTTAAGCACGAGGCAGTGTGAGCAGTTATTGATTGGGATGACCCCTAGTCATAACTAAGTAGCACCGGCGATATTGCCAGGATTGTATTCATATCTGGGGGCTCTTTCGAGAGTTTCAGGCTTTGCTACCCTGCCCATACAGTCAATCCCACCTGCGACTGTCCACCTGAGCTTTGATTATATTGAGGTGACCTTAGTGACCTTACCTAGGATATCGAGGGGGTACTTGTAGAGGTTATTCTGCATGTGTCTTGGCCAGGTTGGGGTCGGATAGCACAGTCGCTATACGCATTGAAGCTGAGGGCCACAATAATTGGTTACGTACCTCCGCTTGTTGTGTACGGGAGTCTCAGGCCTCTCCTAGGCGAGACATACCTGCTTTATTCAGGAGCTCACTTATCCAGCCCTTGTTTGCTTGCATTTGGCTTTAGATTTTATTATTGATTGCTCTATGCACGCTAGTTGGCCTAGGGTTTACGTAAATAGAGAGTCTTTTCTTTTTGTTGAGTCATTGTGGATTCGAGTGCGGTTCCACACTGTTCTCGTCGGTTAGCAGGAATTCTGCCTTCCACTTCTCCTCCTCCTTTGGGAGAGGGCCTAGAATGTCCAGGAAGACTATGTCACACAGTGATTCACACACCATGGAGGATCATTTAGAGACTATTCCTGAGCCACCTCCTCTCCTTCGCGTTGATGATGGGGAATTTACTCCTACATACGATCCTTGACCTGACCTAGCTGAGTTCGGTCCCGTGATTTCGTAGATAGTATATTTGCATGATATACCTACTCACTCTAGGGCTAATTCCCCATTGACACATTACCGGTATGGAATGCCAGAAGATGTCGAGACTCACTTTGACCCTCCTAGCACTAGCTACGGTAGTTATGCTACGACTGGTTTTCCTATGCACGATTTGACATTTCATGTTGAATCCGAATTTGAGCCTAGCACTATGCCTGGTGGAAATCCCATTCCTTACCTTACGGAGAGTTTTGGGAGTACTAGTCACATTGCACCTTCCATCCTAGTGGTGGAAGCTCCATCGCATCCCCCTCCTAGGTCTAGGGTTAGTGATCCGATCAGGATACTAGGTCTGAGATGGGTGACGATAGGCACTAGTACATATCTTATCACTGAGATTCCTTTGTCCTCGGTTTTGAGTTCTTCAAATGTACATCCTCCACCTTATCCATGTGGTCCTTTGAGCCAATATATGGCTACGAGTCAAGTCCGTGCTGCAGTTACTAGAACAATTGTGTCTCAAGTTCATATACCACCCGCTGCTTCGGGAGGCTATATTCACCCTTCTAGTGGTCAACTTGTTACGTCCGGGGCATATATAGCTACTTCAGGTATGCATGTTCCCCCTTCCGGAGCTTATCTTCCTACCTACGGAGTGTCCCATGGGACATCGCATGCGATGACCTATGGACCCTTATTACGGTCCCCAGTATGGACAGGTTTCTTCACCTTATGGAGGAGGGTATCAACAACCTGCTTAATCTCCTAATTGTGGCTTCATAGCTCCTACCAGTCAAGGTCCACCTTACTATGGTACTGCCACATCACCTTATACAAGTCATATAGGAGGAGGACACTATGGCCAAGGCCATGGTGGTGATCAAACCTATGTGAACTAGGGAACGGTCCATCGACCTCATCATGCTAAGCTCCCTTTCCTTGCGACGCTCAACCTTCCTAACTTATCGAGACTTACGAATGATCCCGTGGTTCATGACCTAGCTTGGCCAGCTATCCCTACCAAGCTTCCTTCAGACATACCTAATTTCGAAGGAAAACCAAGAGAGGATCCGAGCGAACACGTTACCACGTTTCACCTTTGGTGCTCTTCGAATTCGTTACATTAGGACTCAGTCCGATTGCGACTATTTCAACACACCCTTACAGGGCCTACTGTGAAATGGTATATAGAGTTACCAAAGGGAGCTTTTACCTTGTTCGACGATATTACGATGACTTTTATTAATCACTTCTAGCTACCAGTGCGCTATGACGTTGGTACTGAACTCTTGTCGACATTTCGGCAAGATAAAGACACCCATATTTCTGATCATATTTAGGAGTGGCGTAGACGAAAGATATTAATTAAAGCTTTTATACTGCTGGAGTTCCTTCTCGAGTGGTTCCTCAAGTCTTTATTACCATATATCGTGAAGGATGTTTCTACATCCAGAGTGCAGAATGAGGAACAAGCAATATTTAGGGCGCAGGAATTGGATTTCATTTAATGCCCAGTCCAGTTTGTTGTATGAGATTATTCCTAACACTCCTCGTTCTAGTTTCGATCCCAAGGTTAAACCTGGACCACATGCCGATGGCATTGTGGGTTGTGCAAGTGCGAAACCTATAGATTCGGTTGCAAAATAAGTTAGTTAATTGTCGCTCAACCAGTTTGCTTCAGGACAAGCTACGACTTCGTCTCAACCCACCCAAATGGTGAGTGTACTTGCTATGCAATTGTCAAACCAGAAGGGTAACCAGCAACCCGGATGGAATAAGAAAAAGGGTAAGAATAATAATTGAAAGGGTGGGAATAGGAATGAGAATGCTTCCAATAATTACAAGAACGATCAGAATGCTGGTGGGGACAAGCAAGCGAAACATAAGGTTAAATTCCCTTGCAAGCTATGTAAGGATGATCACCTCACTTACTTGTGCCCTAGAATTGATGAAGCTTCGAGACTCTTAGCACAAGGCCTAGCTGTGCTAACAAACCCTTTACCACATAACCAGAATATGAACTCGAAGTCCTAGGAGCAATCTAGTGAGAATGATCCACTAGAGGCTAGTGCTCGTGGGTGCATTAACATGGTCCATGCTGCCAAGGTTGTGACTCGTGCAAAATATTATGGATCGTCACAACCCAACCCAGGCAAAGAACCCAATCCACCAGGAACTCCTTTGCACATTGAGAAACCTGCAGATAAACCTGAAGCTGCACCTTGCATTCCTAAGGGGGTACTTAAGCGCTCAGGGCATAATCCAAATTCCCAAGCCACCCAGAATTATTCAGTTGTCGAGGATTTGGGCCATACTCCTTGTGCGATGTCTGCATTGGAAGTGCTTCAGAGTTGTCCATCGCAAAGGAAGGCTTTCCTTTCTGCTCTTGGTGTGAATGGTGATTATTCTTCCTCAGTGATCAAATTTGAAACCGCAGGTCATCAGCCTCACTTTCCCTACTATGTGTCGCTTTTGGTACACGTAGAATGTCTTAATATGATCATCATGTGCACTGTGATTGACAAGGGCACTACTACATCTGTGATGTCTTTGTCCTGTTGGAAGGGTCTTGGTTCCCCTGAGTTGTCAAAGTCAACGACTATGTTAACTGCTTTTGATGGGAGATCTTTTAGGCTGCACAGCATCATTCCATCCCTTAAAGTCCATTTGGGAGGGAATACCATTGCGATACAGGTTGAGGTGGTTGATGCACCCCTCGACTACAATCTCTTGCTAGGTCGGAACTTGATGTATAGTATGCAAGCCTTTTCTTCTTTCGTGTTTCGCATTGTATGCTTTCCTCATAATGGCAAGATTGTAACGATTGATCAAATGGAATTCAAGAATTCCCCTGTTACTGCATCTTCGGGAACTTTGGTTCCAGTCGTTGAACACTCTCAGCCGGCAACTGGGAGTGTGGGTGTAGGAATGTATCCATCCCTCATGGGAAGCTTTAGTTGTCCTGCGCCAGTCCTCATGATAGGATCTCGTTCTGATAGGGCTTCGACTTCTATGACCTCAGTGTCTTTTCACACGACTCATATGGGAGATCCTTGGATTCTTCCTACACTGAGTATTTCTAGTGAGCCTGTCGAAACCAACGTGCCACTCCCTGCAACCATGATAGCTTATCAAGCCAATCTTATGAATTTTGCAGAGCCTTGTTCTTCCTCTTCACAGACAGAAGAGGAAGACCCCTATGTGCTACCTGCATGGGTAGTACAATCTTCTCATGCCCACAACTTCCTGGATACGATTTTCCCTTCAGATGAAGCGATTATCGAGGCCATGTCAGGTGTTGAGCCGCCATGGGAGGAATTTCAACATAGATCATATTTCCTTCCACCGCTTGACCGTTTGGAGCATGAGGATTATAGGGATATTCTTAGTCAGAGATTTGGTAGGCCCATGATTCCATTAAGCTCACCTGGTTAGATGGCTGATGGGAACATGGAAAACATATATTCCACGATTTCTATCAACATCTCTCGAGATCCTGGAACCATTGAGAATGTCTATATTGGGGTGGATTGTTCCCAGGATGAGATTCTTGAATATACCGAGCTATTCAAGGAATTCCATGATATTTTTGCTTGGTCTTATGATGATATTCCAGGTATTGACCCTCAGATTGTTGAACATGAGATTAAGAATTACCCCAATGCTAAGCTTGTTCGACAATTCTTACATGCTGTAAATCCTAGGAAAGCACCCGCCATTAAGGCAGAGATAGAGAAGCTATTGAAAGCCGATTTCATCTATCCCGTTCCCTTGATGGAGTGGGTTTCAAACCCCGTTTCGGTGGATAAGAAGCAGGGAGTGATCCAAATATGCACCGATTTACGTGATTTAAATCGTGCCTATCCTAAGGATAACTTCCCCACATCATTTATAGATCAGATTTTGGATGAGTGTGCAGGTAGCAAGGTGTTCTCCTTTATGGATGGATTTTACGGGTATAATCAGATCCAGATTAAACCTGAGGACCAACAAAAGACTGCATTTATTTGTCCTTGGGGAACGTTTGCATATCAAAAGATCCCTTTCAGCCTTAAAAACACTGGAGCTACATTTCAGCGAGCAATGACCTTGATTTTCCACGATCTCAAGTCTATTACTGAAGTATTTTTGGATGACCTCGTTGCTCATTCTCGTATGAGAATGCGTCATTCCTATCACTTGAGATTGGTCTTTGAAAGATGCTGGCACTATTCGGTTCGATTAAATCCTCATAAGTGCATATTTTGCGTAAAGTCAGGTCATTTATTAGGTTTCATCGTTTCAAAAGAGGGCATAAGAGTCGATCCCTTAAAGGTTGAGGCAATACTTCAGTTGTCTCCCCCGAAGAATATTCGTCATCTTCAGTGTTTGCAAGGTATGGAAAACTTCTTACGAAGATTTGTGGTCAATTTTTTCAATTTGACTAGAGGCTTCATGCATCTCTTGAAGAAGGATACTCCCTTTGAATGGGATGAGCAAGCCCAAGAGTCCTTCGATGCACTCAAGTGAGCCCTAGCATTGGCCCTGGTGATTAGTCCTCCATATTATAGCCGTGATTTCCTATTATATGTGGTTGCATCTTTAGAGATGATTGGTATGGTATTGGTTCAAGAGGATGAGGAGCTCCAGGAGCATGTCATTTACTATCTGAGCCAAAACCTTATTGACGCAGAGATTCGGTATTCTTATGTCGAGAAGCTTGCTTTAGCGACCGTACATGCGGTTCAACATTTGAGACATTATATCCTCCTTCGCCAGACCTCGGTTGTGGCCCATGTCAATCCGTTTCAGTTCATACTCATCTGAAGGATGATTGGGGGAAAGTATAATAAATGGATTGTCATCCTGCAAGAGTTCAATCTCGAATTTGTTTAAGCAAAGTCGAAGAAATCGTTAATTTTTCCAGAGCTTGTATCGGATTTCCCAAGCGAGGCCGAGGAGTCGATTTGTGAAGATACGTTTGTTGATGAACACATCTTCTTAATCTCGACATCTGACCCATGGTATGGAGATATCATAGTATATCTACAAACACAGAATACCCCTAATAACCTCTCACGAGATGAACGACAATGATTATGTCATGGCTCTAAGAACTACCTTATATTGGACAATACTTTGTACTGCCGTGGGGTAGATTCCATTTTACGATGTTGTTTAACTCACGAGGAGGTTGAGGTTGTGCTGAATGATTACCATGGAGGGGCATGTGGTGGTCATTTATCTGGGCTTTCTACAGCTCAAAATATTTTGAGAGCGGGTTATTTCTGGCTGTCGATCTTTAAAAATTGTGTTGATGCGGTCAAGAGGTGCCACCTTTGCCAGGTGTTTGCACGAAATATGCGCTCGAAGCCTTCCCTGTTACATCTCATTATCACCATCGGTCCCTTCACCAAGTGGGGGATTGATTTTATGGATTGCAGCCCAGCTTCGGCTGGGGGCACCATCATATTATAGTGGCTGTGGATTATTTCACGAAATGGGCTGAGGCAATGCCTACAGTAAAATCTGACGGTGAGACAACCACTCACTTCGTATTCAACCAAGTCATTACTTGGTTTGGGATTCCCAGAGAGCTTGTCACTAACCACGGCTCGCACTTTCAGAACTGTATGATGGAAGAGTTGGCATCCAAATTAGGCTATAAGAAAGATCACTCCTCTTCTTACTACCCCCAAGCGAATGGACAGGTTGAAGCACTGAATAAATCACTTAAGTCCATTCTTCAATGAACCATCACACAGAGCAAGATGAATTGGCATATTATGTTATACCCTGCTTTGTGGGCATATCGAACCGCGGTTAAGACTACCACTAGTTTTTCTCCATATCAGCTTGTGCATGGAGTGGAGTCGATATTGCCGGTTGAATGCGAGATTCCTTCGTTGAAGCTAGCTATGGAGCTCTTACCAGAAACTTCACCTTTGGAGGAGCATTTGGTCCACCTCGAGCAACTTGATGAGCAGCGTCGAGATGCCTTGGTGGCTCTAGAGGTTAATAAGCATCGCGTTAAGGTCCAATATGACAAGTCTATCCGTCCAAGAGTGTTTAGTGAAGGAGACTTGGTCCTTTTGTGGGATCAATCGAAAGAACCCTTGGGGGCAGGGAAATTTAATCCTATGTGGCATGGTCCTTACGTGGTCAAGCATGTCTTAGAGAAGGGTTCCTACGAGTTAGTCGATTATGAAGGCATAGCTTTGGCGGAGCCTAGAAATGGGCTCTATCTAAAAAAATACTATGCATGATCTTTAGCCAAGGCTGCTTGTTGTATATTATTGTACGTCTTTGCATAGTTAGGTCTTTTTATTATCGTGATCAGGTTTGTGATTAGTTTCTGTTTCTTGTGGCAGATGTCGATGGAATCTTCCACCTACATAGGATTCGCGGATGGTGCAAGCCATCACACTCAACACTCAGCCTCTGCTACTTGGGTGATTTATACTCCTATGGGTCAGGTACTGTCTTCAGGAGGTGTATGTCTACAGCCATCTTCCAACAATGTTGCTGAATATAGTGCCATTATCGAGCTTCTACGGGATGCCATTTCACATGGTGTTCTATCTCTTAAGGTACATCTTGATTCGGAGTTAGTAGTGTCACATCTCAATGGTCTGTACCATGTTAGAGATCCAAATTTATTGAGAAGATTCTTACACGTGAGATTGTTAGAACGGCAATTTGACAGTATTACATATATACACATTCCAAGAAATGATAATCAAGTTGCTGACTCATATGCTAACTACGTGTTAGATTGGCATTTGTTTCATTCATAATAAATTAATCATAAACATTTTAACACATGTAAATAAATAAACCGATCACCATAAAACCTTTTATATATCAAAAATGTGGTAATACATAGTGTCATATACAAAAGTGGAGCTTTCAAAGCTTCCATCATATAATACATGGTAATACAAAATACATATCCACTCCCAAGTGTCTAATCCTGTGGAGGGGGAGGGTTGTGATCATGATACGTCACTATAGCTCTAGCTAGCTATTAGAATAAGCGCACCCATGTGCGTGGCACACCCACCACCTGTCATTGCATGGCCTCAGGAAAGTCCTTGACTTGCGCCATGGGAACTCTATGAGTCAGTCATACGAAGTTGGTATGAATGCCCTGGAGTGTTCGCTTCGCATCTGCACCTGTGATTCCATCCCCTCTTCCCCTCCGTCTATGACGTGGGAAGCCCTCTGGTCACCGTGGTCCTACATCTGCACATGAATGGTAGATGTCACTATGTGTTGTCATGCAAAAACATGTCTTTTTGATTCCACATAATCAAGAAAACAAAAAAAAAATTCAAATAACTTAAAAAACTTTGAAAAGAGTGAGAGTCGAGATTCGGTACCTATCTCTCCATATGCCGATCCTGGTGGCAATGGCATGTTCGGATCCCCCCGAAAATCTATCCCTCCATAGGGGTATTCATCTATGGAAACAATCTTTCATCGCCACCATGGAAAGAAGTCAGCGGGATATGGGTTGGCTACCCTACCACCCCCTAGTCTATGCATAGCATCTGCCCAATGTCGTTGGGTCGGATCTCAAACCCCGTGGAGAGGAACATCCACTCTAGGGCTCAATCCCAAAACATCCTCGAAGAAAAACGAGCTCAATATGCTGCTGAACCCGAAGTTCCGTATCCTACCTGCCTTACACTCACTGAGCTGGTGTTTCATGTTGCTCAGTAGTGTAGTGCTCCAGTCATATATGGTCGGTCTCATACACTCCACCGCATAGTACATCAGTGGCCGCGAGGCCTGATAGAGTGAGGCTAAGCCTGCGAACCTACCTAGCGCCAATAGTATGGCCTTTAGGCCCAGCACCTGTATAGCATTGGTGGGGAATTGAATTCCCCCCTTCTCAATATCTGGGTAGAAGTACATAGCTACGGACTCATTGATAGTAATCCCACCACCTGGCCCACCTCGAGAACGAAGGTTCACCACCTCCCCTCGTCTAGATAAACCTGTGATGAATTATATGTCTTCCACCCCTATAGTGAGAGACATCCCATCGATCCTGAAGGACTTTGAGTATGGATCCCAATAGTTTACCAGCATCTCTAGCAGTCTTGGTTTGGCCCTCAAGCCACCAAGACACCAAAACTTGTAGAGTCCGCATCTTCTAAGAGCTTGTTGAGCCATCACGTCATCCCTTACAGCTTCCTCTAATTCACCATGCTCATGCTCTTTCCATTCTAGCACCATCCTGCAAGAGAAATTTCCATTTTGACCATTAGATTCTTATATATTTCCATGCGTGGTGTCATACACGACTGTTTTGCAAACAGCCACGTATGTACACGGTTTCTAGCCCCTTTTCCGCGTATAGCCAGCCCTTTACACAAAAAAAGATTCGATATCCATGTAGGCCACAACGCTCATATAAGGATGGCCTAAACTACTTCATTTTTCCATGAAAATCAACAAAAATTATATTGAAATGCATGAGGAGAGCATGAGTAACTACCTGGAAGAAACGGTTGTGAATTCCGCCAGCTGGATCTCCTGGAATTTGTAGTTGAATATCAGAGCTCCAATGGGTAAAAGTTTCAAATGATTTATATTTTTTACTATTTCTAGAAAAAATTTCAAATATTTGAAAATTTTTACCCCCTTTCCTATAGTTTTGACAGTTTCTAACCATTTTGGACCATTTCTGACATAATTTGTGATGTAGAAGACCATTTTCAATGTCATTTCAGCCATTGGATTGACCCGTTGGTACTGATCTCAGGTATAAAGTATATACTGGAATATAGGTTAGGTTCACCACCATTTGCATTTTGCATGACCTTATCACCATGTCACTATGACCTTAGGTATGAACCCACTCTATTATGTCACGGAACCTTCTTGCTACTATAGAAGTGGCATGATATGAGTGGTGGAGCTTCACCTTACATGGGTACCTTAGTTAGCACCTTATTTGCATTTGGTTCCCATGCCGACGTTTTCTCCTTTAGGGTGTGGGAGTCCATTCTATAGTATTGCCATGACATTTCGCAAGAGCTTCATACTCCTCTTGATCTTATGCTGGCCATTTTCCCTCAGGACTCCCCTTATGTCAAGTTGCGAATGCATTATCATCAGCTTTGCCTGCCTTATTGAGCTTTATGCCGTCTCCCCTGACATTGCATTTCATCCATATAGCCCAAGCTTGTCTCATGTCTAGCCATGCAGTGCCACTTTATATATCCTTCGTAGCTTGATTGCCCTTTTTACCGGGAGGGGATTTTCCCCCGAGTGTCAATATCCTACACATGTATCCTTGCATTGAGCATAGGTATGTTCCACTACTTGGAACTAGTTTGTTTTCCCTTATGACACTCGTCTCCTCCTAGGTTGTAATTATAAAGCTAGTTTATTCTTTTTTCAAGATTTTGAAATGACTGAAAAAGTCCAAAAAAATCAAAAAACCAAAAAGATGGACAAGGAAATATGTTATCTTTTGGTAGCTGTCGAGTCATGTCTCCTTCAAACAGAGCACTGTATATCACATCCATTGGTTGGGTTATAGTTTGACTTAGGAGCTATACTCATTATCTAATTTTATCTCCACCGACTGGTTAAGCTTCCAGTCCCTATGGAGCCTCTGTTGATGCCTCCTGTGTCTCAGAGATGTCCCAGTTTGTATATCAAGTCTATGCTGCCTTCATTTAGTCACCATATGCCGTTATGCTCTTGTTCGAAGGAAGTGGAAACCTGTGTCGGCTATTCCTCAGTTATCTTGACTTTGCATGTCGTCCATTCCCAGTACAGTTACTGGTTCATGCACTTTATGATCGAGTCCTTCCACATTAGATAGATTTGCTGAGTACCTCATGTTGGATGATAGGGGATGCCTTAATGCCCTCCTTCCAGCAGATTTCATCCCATCGACTTACGATCATTTATTCTGGGATTGGAATCTAGAGTCCTTTTGAGTGCCTTGAGACTTGCAATCATCAGTGGCAGGTTCTCTCGCCATCGACAATTTCTTGGGAATACATCAATGTCCCCTGATCGATGGATTCTCTCAAGTGTTTGACCTCAACACATCTATTCACACTTGTTTGTTTTCACTCTAGTACCTTGATTCCCATTATCATTATCGGTGGGTAATCTCGCATCTGTTAATGGTATACATCAATGACTGATAATCAGAAGATGGACTACTATGTTTGACCTCGACACCTCTATTCACATAGTAGGACATGTACTCATAGCGGTTTGTGTAGAAGACCTTCCAGACTGGTGGCATCTCTTATATGCTACCTCCTTGATCGTGCCAGTGTTCATGAGATTTCAGCTCTCATGACTTGATTTCAGTGTATGTCAGACATTTCCAGCCACTATGGAGATCTTGATCTATTGTATATCTTAAGCCATTTTGGAGATCATGGCCCTTTGTATATCTTCATCATAGAGATTCTGATCTACATGGTGATGACCACATATATGATATCATGTATTATGCCTATTCATGGCCATTGTACTCTTATGTATCCAGGACTGCTATATCTACTTGCAGTTATATGCAGAGTTGTATCATTGTACTATGTTGATTGGGTGGCTAGTCTTCCATTTGGGATCCTTCATCACTCCACTTCTGGGATGGACTTATAATGTATTTTGGTCGTCGTATGATCCCTCTGACCTCACACATTAGGGGCCATCTGTTATAGTAGATTTCACCACTCTAGGTGAATCACACTTTGTATGGCCTTCCCCTATCCCGCTCCAGACTCTTTAGACCCCATGGACCATATTTTATCCTTTGATGTTTCCTTGATCATCCCTAAAACTATATAAATGATGATATACACGGATTTTTCCCTGGTAACAGCATACATACGCGGGTTTGACCCCTATAACTGCGTACATCGGGATGTGTACATAGTCCAAATCATTTTGGAGTTTTCCTTGACATGGATCCAACTCATTTGACTCCTGGCCTTCCATATGCCTTGAGATCGCTCGGATTCGACCCTTCATTATCCCTTGTGAAGCTATATAAGGAACCCCTTGGTACATTGAAGGCATATAGAGAGATTGAAAGCAACAAAACTATAGTCCATTGTTGCCAGAATTTATGCTTGAGTCTGCATCCCTTTGTCCCTTTGGAGCATTGTTGTGTTCTTCCCAAGCTTGCCCTTTGCTAGTGAGCTTGCTATCGTGAGATGGAGGATTGAGGTGGTGGAGGCCCAAGTGGGGGATTCAGTTTCTCTGATTCGCAGATGTGCCGTCAGAGGTTGTATCTATCTTGTAATCTCTGATTTATATTAATAAGAACTATCTTTTCTTGTCCAATGATGTGTATTTGATTGAATATTGTATCCATTGGAATATGTCAAATGATTTTACAGTATTGATTATATATGCTAGAATAGATCTAACAGCATGATATATAGTATGCTTGTCTTGTTTACTTGTTGTTGAGGAAGTATTATATCAGTTCAAGCTGAAAATTGGAAAGCTCAACAGGGATCTACTACAACCGTCTGGAATAAGGTATGAGGTCTGATCCTTTAGTGTTATATGTTTTATTTCTATTGCATATGGGGAAAGATTGATTTCTGGAGTCAAAGTTGTCTGTTGTGGTACCCCAAGCCATAGGAATTTCTCTCCGTAACACGGACGGAATAGAAAAATGGGTAAAAATAATTGAAAGGGTGCTAATAAGAATGAGAATGCTAATAGTAATGACAAGAATGGTAGAAATACTGTGGGGGACAAGAAAGCTAAGCGTAAGGTTAAGTTCCCTTGCAAGTTATGTAAGGACGATCACCTCACTTACTTGTGCCCTCGTATTGAAGAAGCTCCAAGATTCTTGGCGCAGTGACCAGCTGTGCTAACTAACCCTTTACCGCATAATAAAAATATGAACTTGAAGTCCATTGACTAGTCTGGTGATGATCATGATCCACCGAAGGGTAGTGGTCGTGGGTGCATTAACATGGTCCGTGTTGCGAAAGTTGTGACCTATGCGAAATATTATGGTTCGTCACAACCCAGCCCAGGCAAAGAGCCTGATCCACCAGGGTCCCATTTGCATATTGAGAAACCTATGGATAAACCTAAGACAACACCTCACATTCCTAAGGGAGTCCTTAAGCATTTAGGGCATAATCCAAATGCCCGAGCTGCCCAGAACTATTCAGTTGTCGAGGATTTGGGCCACACTCCTTGTGCGATGTCTACATTGGAAGTGCTTCAGAGTTGTCCATCACAAAGGAAGGCGTTGCTTTCTGCCCTTGGTGTGAACGATGATGATTCTTCATCCATGATCAAATTTGAAACCGCAGGACTTCAACCTCACTTGCCCTACTATGTGTCTCTTTTGATTCATGTAGAATGTCTTAATATTACTGTCAAGCACACTATGATTGACGAGGGCGCTATTGCTTCTGTGATGTCTTTATCCTGTTGGAAGGGTCTGGGTTCTCTTGAGCTGTCTAAATCAGCAACCATGTTAACTACATTTGATGAGAGATCTTTTAGGCTGCATGGAATCCTTCCTTCCCTTAAAGTCTGTTTGGGAGGGAAGACCATTGAGATAGAGGTTGAGGTGGTTGATGCGCCCCTTTAATACAATATCTTGCTGGGTAGGAACTGGATGTACAGTATGCAAGCCGTTGCTTCTTCCTTGTTCTGCATTGTATGCTTTCCACATAATGGGAATATCATAATAATTGAGCAAACGACATTCAACAATCCATCTGTTACCGCATCTTCGGGAGCTTCGATCCTAATTGTTGAGCACTCTCAGCCGGTAACTGGGAGTGTGGGTGTAGGCATGTATCCATCCCTAATGGGAAGCTTTAGTTGTTCTTCATCGATCCTCATGATAGGATCTACTTCCGATGAGACTTCGACATCTACGACATCGGTGTCTTTTCGCACGAGTCATATGGAAGATCCTTGGATTCTTCCTACACCGAGTACTTCGAGTGAGCCCGTCATGATGAACGTGATGTTGCCTATAGCTATGATAGCTTATCAAGCTAATCTCGAATCTGTTGCAGAGCCTAGTCCTTCCTCTTTGCGGATGGAGGAGGAGGACCCTTATGTTCTACCAGCATGGGTAGTACAGTTTTCTCATGCACACGACTACCTTGATACGGTTTTCCCTTCATATGAAGAGATTATTGAGGCTATGTCAGGAGTTGAGCCACCATGGGAGGTACTTCATCATAGATCGTACTTTCTTCCAGAGCTTGACCATTTGGAGTGTGAGGATTTTAGGGCGGTTCTTAGTCAGAGTGTTGGTAGTCCTATGGTTCCATTAAGCTCTCCTGGTCCGATGGTTGATGGAAACATGGTAAATATATCTACAACGATTCCTATCAACATCTCTCGCAATCCTGGCATGATAGAGAATGTCTATATTGGGGCGGAATGTTCCCATGTTGATATTCTTGAATACACCGAGCTATTTAAGGAATTTCGTGATATTTTTTCTTGGTCTTACGATGACATGCAGGTATTGACCCTCGTATTGTCGAGCATGAGATTAAGACTTACCCCAACGCTAAGCCTGTTCGACAACGTTTACATGCGGTGAATCCTAGGAAAGCACCCACGATTAAGGAAAATATAGAGAATCTATTGAAAGTTGGTTTCATCTATCCCATTCCCTTGACGGAGTGGGTTTCAAACCTCGTTCTAGTAGATAAGAAATAGGGAGCAATCCGCATATGTACCGATTTCCGCGATTTGAATCGTGCCTATCCTAAGGACAATTTCCCCACACCATTTATTGATCAGATTTTGGATGAGTGTGTGGGTAGTGAGGTGTTCTCCTTTATGGAGGGATTTTCTGGATATAATTAGATACAGATTAAACCTGAGAACCAACATAAGAATGCATTTATCTGTCCTTTGGGAATGTTTGCATATCGAAAAATGCCTTTCGGCCTTAAAAACACCGGAGCTACATTTTAGCGGGCAATGACCTTGATCTTCCATGATATCAAGTCAATTATTGAGGTATTTTTGGATGACCTTGCTGCTCATTCTCGCATGAGAATGCGTCATCCCTATCACTTGAGATTGGTATTCGAAAGATGCCGGCACTATTCGGTTAGATTAAATCCTCACAAGTGCATCTTTTGTGTGAAATCAGGGCGTTTGTTAGGATTCATCATTTCTAAAGAGGGTATAAGAGTCAACCCTTTGAAGGTTGAGGCAATACTTCAGTTGTCTCCCCCAAAGAATATTCATCATCTTCAGTGTTTGTAAGGCATGGAAAACTTCTTATGAACATTTGTTGTCAATTTTGCCAATTTGACTAGAGGCTTCATACGTCTCTTGAAGAAGGACACCCCCTTTTATTGGGATGAGTGAGCCTAGGAGTCCTTTAATGCACTCAAGCGAGCCCTAGCATCAGCCCCAATGATTAGTCCCCTGTATTATAGCCATGATTTTCTATTATATGTGGTCGTGTCCTTAGAGACGATTGGTATGGTTTTAGTTGAAGAGGATGAGGAACTCCAAGAGCATGTCATATATTACTTGAGCCAGAACCTTATTGATGTAGATATTTGTTGTTCTCATGTCGAGAAACTTGATTTAGCTACTGTACATGCGGTTCAGTGGTTGAGACATTATATTCTCCTTCACCAGACCTTGGTTGTAGCTCATGTCAATCCGTTTCAATTTGTCCTCACCCGAAGGATGATTGGGGGAAAATATAATAAATGGATTGTCATTCTGCAAGAATTTGATCTTGAGTTTGTTTCGGCAAAATCGAAGAAGTCTTCAATTTTTGCAGAGCTTATATCGGATTTCCCAAGCGAGGCCGAGGAGTTGGTTTGTGAAGATACGTTTGTCAATGAACACATATTCTTAATCTCAATGTTAGACCCATGGTATGGGGATATTATAATATATTTACAAACACTGAAGACCCCTACTCACCTCTCGCGAGATGAACGACGATGATTATGTCATGTCTCTAAGAGCTATCTCATAGTGGATAACACTTTGTACTGGCACGGGGTAGATTCCATTTTACGACATTATTTGACTCATGAAGAGGCTGAGGTAGTGCTGAATGATTGCCATGGAGGGGCGTGTGGTGGTCATTTATCTGTGCTTTCTATAGCTCAAAATATTTTAAGAGTGGGTTATTTCTGGCTGTCGATCTTTAAGGATTGTGTTGATGCGGTCAAGAGGTGCCACCCTTGCCAGGTGTTCACATGTAATATGCGCTCAAAACCTGCCCCGTTACATCCCATTATCACCGCCGGTCCCTTCACCAAGTGGGGGCTCGATTTTATGGATTGCAACCCAGATTTGGTTGGGGGACACCATCATATTATAGTGGTTGTTGATTACTTCATGAAATGGGCTAAGGCTATGCCTATAGTAAAATCTGACGGTGAGACAGCTGCTCACTTTGTGTTCAACCAAATTATTACTCGGTTCAGGATTCTGAAAGAGGTTTTCACTGACCATGGCTCACACTTTCAGAACCTTATGATGGAAGAGTTGGCATCCAAGTTAGGGTATAAGCAAGAGCATTCCTCTTCTTACTACCCTCAAGCAAATGGACAAGTAGAGGAAGTGAATAAAACACTCAAATCGATTCTCCAACGAACCATCACACAAAGCAAGAACAATTGGCACATCATGTTATATCCTACTTTGTGGGAATATCGAACTGCTGTTAAGACTGCCACTGGTTTTTCTCCATATCAACTTGTACATGGAGTGGATTCAATATTGCCGGTTGAATGCGAAATTCCTTCGTTGAATCTAGCTGTAGAACTCTTACTAGACACTTCGCCATTGGAGGAGCGTTTGGTTCACCTTGAGCAACTTGATGAGCAGCATTGGGATGCCTTGGTGGCTCTAGAAGTCAATAAAAATCACGTAAAGGTCTATTACGAGAAGTCTATCCACCCAAGGAGGTTTAGTGAAAGAGACTTGGTCCTTTTGTGGGACCAACTTAAAGAACCCATGGGGGTAGGGAAATTTAATCCTATGTGGCATGGTCCTTATGTGGTCAAGCGTGTGTTAGAAAAGGGTGCGTATGAGTTGGTGGATTACGAGGGAATGGCCTTGGCGGAGCCTAGAAATGGGATCTATCTTAAAAAATACTATGCATGATCTTCAACCAAGGATGCTTATTGTATATTATTGTACAAATTTGCATAGTTAGGTCGTTTTCTTATCGTGATCGGGTTTGTGATTAGTTTCTGTTTCTTTTGGTAGATATCAATGGAATATTCCACTTACATAGGATTCATGAATGGTGCAAGCCATCACACTCAACACTCAGCCTCTACCGCTTGGGTGATTTATACTCCTATGGGTCAGGTACTATCTTCAGGAGGCATATGTCTACGGCCATCCTACAACAATGTTGCTGAATACAGCACCATTATCGAGCTTCTATGGGATGCCATTTTACATGGAATTCTGTCTCTTGAGGTACATCTTGATTCAAAGTTAGTAGTGTCACAGCGCAATGGTTTTTACCATGTTAGAGATCTGATGTTATTGAGAAAATTCTTAAGTGTGAGATTGTTAGAACGGAAATTTGACAATATAACATATATACATATTCCAAGAAATAATAATTAAGTTGCTGACTCATATGCTAACTACGTGTTAGATTGGAATTTGTTTCATTCACAATAAATTAATCACAAACACAATTTTTACACATGTAAATAAATAAATCAATCACCATAAAACTTTTTATATATACATCTAAAATGTGATAATACATAGTGTCATGATACAAAATTGGGGCTTTCAAGACACCATCATATAATACACGGTAGTACAAAAAGTATACACTCCCATGTGTCTAATCTCATGAAGGAGGAGGAGGGTTGCGATCATGGAAGGTCACTACGGCTCTAGCTAGCCATCGAAATAAACACACCCATGCGCATGGTACACCCATGACCTACTACTGCATAGCCTCAGGAAAGTCCTCGACTTACGCCATGGGAACTCTATGTGTCAATATCACAAAATTGGTATGAATGCTCTGGAGCGTCCGCTCTGCATCCACACCCGTGATGTCATATCCTCTTCCCCTCCGTCTATGACGAGGGAAGCCCTTTGGCCACCGTGGTCCCACATATGCACATAAATGGTAGATGTCACTATGCATTATCAACCAAAAAAATGTTTTTGTGATTCCATATAATCAAGAAAATACAAAAAAATTAAATAACTCAAATTTAAAAAGAAATGGTCGAGATTCGTTACCTATATCACCATATGTCGATCTTGGTGGTAACGGCATGTCTGATTCCCCCCGAAAATCTATCCCTACGTACGGGTAGTCATCGATGGAAACTATCTATCATCACCACCATGGAAAGAACTCAGCTGGATATGGGTTGGCCACCCTACCACCCCGCAGTCTACGCATAGCATCTTCCCAACGCCATTGGGCCAGATCTCCAACCCCGTGAAGAGGAACGTCCACTCTGGGGCTCAATCGTAGAACACGTTCGAAGAAAAACATGCTAAAATTACTATTAAACCCGAAGTTCTACACTATGCCTGCCTTTCAATCACTAAGATGATGTTTCATGTTGCTCAGTAGTGTATTGCTCCAGTCATAGATCGTGGGTCTCATACACTCCACTGCATAGAACATCAGAGGTTGCGAGGCCTGGTGGAGTGATGCCAAGCCTGCTATCTTGCCCAGTGTCAATAATATGGCCTTTAGGCCCAGCACCTATATAGCGTTGGTAGGGACTTGACTCCCCATCTTCTCTATGTCTAGATAATAGTACACCACAATGTACTTGTCGATAGTCAGGCCACCTCCTAGCCCACCACGAGACTGAAGGTTCACCACTTCCCCTTGTCTAGAAAGCCCAGTAATGAAATATATGTCCTCCACCTCTATGGTGAGGGATATCCCATCTATATGGAAGGACTCCAAGTCTGGATCCCAGTATTCCACCAGCATCTATAATAGTCTTGGTTTGCCCCTCAAACCACCAAGACACCAAAACTTGTAGAGTCTGCATGCACGTAGAGCTTGTTGAGCCATTAAATCGGCCCTTACTGCTTCCTCTACTTCACCATGCTCACGCTGTCTCCACTCTAGGACCATCCTACACAAGAAATTGCAAATTTTATCATTATTTTATTGAAAAAACCATATGCATGGCCTCATACGTGACTGTTTTCAAAACAACCGCATATGTACACAGGTTTGAGGGAATTTTTTGCATATATTTAGCCCTTTATGTGGAAAAAACCTTGATTTCCGTGTGGGCCACAGTGCACATTTTGGGTTGGCCTAGAAAGCTTAATTGACCATGGAAATTCATAAAAATTGTATCAAAATGAAAGAGAAGAGCATGAGTAAATACCTGGAAGAAACGGTACTGAATTCCGCCGGTTGGATCTCCTGGAATTCGCTGTTGAAAATCAGAGCTCAAATGGGTAAAAGTTTCAAATGATTTATAATATTTTGAATTGTTTACTATTTATAGAAATGTTTCAAATATTTGAAAATTTTTACCCCCTTTCCTATAGTTTCGATATTTTCTAACCATTTTGGACCATTTTTGACATAATTCATGATGTAGAGGACCTTTTTCAATGTCGTTTCAGCTGTTGGATTGACCCGTTCATACCAATCTCAGGTGTCATATTTAAACTGGCATATAGGTTAGGTTTCACCACCATTTGCATTTTGCATAACCTTTTGACCATCTCATCATGACCTTAGGTACGAACCCACTCTATTATGTCACGGAACCTTCTTGCTGCTTTAGAAGTGGCATGATATGAGTGGTAGAGCTTCACCTTACATGGGTACCCTAGTTAGCACCTTATTTGCATTTGGTGCTCATGCTGACATTTTATCATTTAGGGTGTGGGAGTCCATTGTATAGTATTGCCATGACATTTCACAAGAGCCTCATACTCCTCTTGATCTTTTGCTGGCCTATTTCCCTCAGGAATCCCTCATGTCAAGTTGTGAATGCATTATCATGAGCTTTGCCTGCCTTATTGAGCTTTATGCCAACTTCCATGACATTGCGTTTCAGCCATATAGCCCGAGCTTGTCTCATGTCTAGCCATGCAAAGCCATTTTTTATATCCTTCGCAGCTTGATTCCCTTTTTACCGGGAGGGGATTTTCCCCCGAGTGTCGATATCCTACACATGTATCCTTGCATTGAGCATAGGTATGTTTCGCTGCTTGGAACTAGTTTGTTTTCCCTTATGACACTCGTCTTCTCCTAGTATGTAACTATAAAGCTATTTTATTATTTTTTCAAGCTTTTTAGATAACTGAAAAAGTTCAAAAAAAAAAAAAACCAAAAAAGCTGGACAAGGAAAGA
Source organism: Pseudotsuga menziesii (assembly GCA_001517045.1). Taxonomy (NCBI): domain Eukaryota; kingdom Viridiplantae; phylum Streptophyta; class Pinopsida; order Pinales; family Pinaceae; genus Pseudotsuga; species Pseudotsuga menziesii. The sequence continues at coordinate 32,700 of LPNX010979032.1, read as the reverse complement.
TGTTATTTATGGCAGCTGTCAAGTCATGTCGCCTTTGAACAGAGCACTATATATCACATCCATTGGTTGGGTTATAGTTTGACTTTAGGAGCTGTACTCATTTATCTAAGTATAGCTCACTTGACTCCTGGCCTTCCCTATGCCTTGAGATTGCTCGGATTTGACCTTTCATTACCCCTTTGAAAAGCTATATAAGGAACTCTATGGTACATTGAAGGCATATGAGAGAATTGAGAGCAAAGAAACTATAGTCCATTGTTGCTGGAACTTATGCTTGAGTATGCATCCCTTTGTCCCTTGGAGCACTAGTGTGTTCTTCCCAAGTTTGCCTTTTGTTTGTGGGCTTGCTACCGAGATATGGAGGATGGAAGTGGTGGAGGCCCAAGTGGGGGATTAAGTTTCTCTGATTCGTAGACATGCCATCAGAGGTTCATGCACCTTATGATCGAGTCCTTCCACATTATACAGCTTTGTTGAGTACCTCATGTTGGATGATGGGGGATGCCTTAATGCCCTCCTTCCAGCAGATTTCATCCCATCGACTTCAGATCATTTATTCTGTGATTCGAATCTAGAGTCATTTTGAGTTCCTTGAGACCTGTAGTCATCAATGGTAGGTTCTCTCACCATCGATATTTTTTGGGAATACATCAATGTCCCCTAATCGATGGATCCTCTCAAGTGTTCGAACTCAATACATTTATTCACACTTCTTAGTTTGCACTCTAGTACCTTGATTCCGATTTTAATTATCAGTGGGGGATCTCGCATCTGTTAACGGTATACATTAATGACCAATAATCAGATGATGGACTACTATGTTTTACCTCAACACCTCTATTCGCATAGTAGGACATGTACTCATAGCGGTTTGTGTAAAAGGATTCCTAGATTGGTGGCATATCTTATATGCTACCTCCTTGATCGTGCCAGTGTTCATGAGATTGCAGCTCTCGTGACTTGATCCAGTATATGTCAGATATTTCCAGCCACTATGGAGATCTTGATCTGTTATATATCTTCAGCTTCTGATCTATGTATATTGTACATGGCGATGACCACTCATGTGATATCTTGTATCATGCCTATTAATGGCCATTGTACTCTTATGTATCCGGGACTGCTATATGTATTTACAGTTATGTGCAGAGTTGTATTATTGTACTATGTTGATTGGGTGGCTGGTCTTCCATTTGGGATCCTTCATCACTCCACTTCTGGGATGGACTTATAATGTATTTCAGCCATCATATGACCCCTCTAACCTCACAAATTAGGGGGCATCTGTTATAGCTGATTTCACCACTCCAGGTGAATCACACTTTGTATGGCCTACCCCTGTCCCACTATAGACTCGTTAGACCCCATGGACCATTTTTTGTCCTTTGATGTTTCCTTGATCATCCCTAAAAACATGTGAAAAATGATACACGTGACTTTTAAACCTATAAGTGCATATATACGCAGGTTTGACCACTAAAACCGTGTACATCGGGATGTGTACAAAATTCAAATCCTTTTGGATTTTTCCTTGACATGGATTTGACTCACTTGACTCCTGGCCTTCCCTATGCCTTGAAATCGCTCGGATTCAACCTTTCATTACCCCTTTGAAAAGCTATATAAGGAACTCTATGGTACATTGAAGGCATATGAGAGAATTGAGAGCAAAGAAACTATAGTCCATTGTTGCTGGAACTTATGCTTGAGTCTGCATCCCTTTGTCCCTTGGAGCACTAGTGTGTTCTTCCCAAGCTTGCCTTTTGTTTGTGAGCTTGCTATTGAGAGATGGAGGATGGAAGTGGTGGAGGATCAAGTGGGGGATTCAAGTTCTCCGGTTCACAGACGTGTCGTCAGAGGTTGTATCTTGTAATCTCTGATTTAATCTAATAGAAATATCTTTTCCTGTCCAGTAATGTGTGTTTGAATGAATATTTTATCCATGGAATTATGTCAAATACTTATACATTATTGATTACATATGATAGAATAGATCTAACACCATGATATATAGAATGCTTGTATTGTTTACTTGTTGTTGAGGAAGTAATCTATCAATTCAAGCTGAAGTTGGAAAGCTCAATGGGGATCTACTTCAACCATCCAGAATAAGGTATGAGGTCTAATCCTTTAGTGTTAGACATTTAATTTCTATTGCATATTGGAAAGGATTGATTTCTGGAGTCAAGCTGTCTGTTGTGGTACCCCAAGCCATAGGAATTTCTCTCCGTAATAGTAAGCCTGGACATCTTCCCCTCAAGAACCCTAATCATCCCCTGGTCTTCTCCTAAGACAAGATGCACATACATGCGTGGATGCCCTTCAGGGCGGACTGGTCCAATATCTGCATTTTGACATGTTTATAGGATTAGAACTCTTATACATATGTATATATCTCCATATTTAAAATTCATAAAAATTTTAAAAAATTGAAAATAAAAATAACCTAACTCTCCCCATGCTCCACTTAGAGGGAGAACGAGGTCTGGATCACCATGGAAATCCATCCCAGCATATGGAAACTGCTCCAGTGCTGGCAACTGCCGCTCCCACCAAAAGTAGAAGTCGTCATCATATACACTCTGCACTGAGCCACCTCCTCCTTGGCAGAGGAAGATATCTCCCCATCTACTTAGCCTAGGCAGACGAGGAGAACGAACTGGTAGGGGTACTGCAGTGCTCAATCCTAGCACTCTCTCAAAGAAGAAGGATACTTGTATGCTAAAATATCCAAATTTCTTCCTCCTTCCTCTCTTGTAGTCAGAGAGTTGTTTTCTCAAAATTGGGATAACTCTCGAGCACCAATCATATAAGGCCCCATGTATGCAATCCATTGCTAACCTCATCTGTTTCTATGTAGAAAGATGAAGATAAGATGATCCCGCAACCCTCATGATGGTACTTGTCAATACCTATAGATGAAGATCATGTATGTGTACAATAGGGATGCGACTCCCTCTCTTTTGGGTACCTGGTGCACAGTATATGTCAATGTAGTTTTGGACACTTAGAGGGTCACCACCTCTTCCCGTGCCCTCCAAGTTGACTGGATCTCCCCATCATGGCAAACCAGTAATGAAATAGATATCCTCTGAAGTAATCTCCAAGGACTCACCTTGAAGGTCAAACATGCCCAAATCATGATCCCAGTAATTTATCATGAACTCTAGCAGGTGGGCATTTTCCCGCATAGGTGATGTGCAAAATAAATTTAACAATCCACTTGAATGTAAAAAATTCACAGTTGGGGCATCTTGGAGTGCTTCTTGATCCATATCTTCATGCTCATGCTCCCTCCACTCAAGAACCATCTTCAAACCTAGTAAAACAAGCATTGCAAACCATTAGTTTCATGTAAAAATTAAAAATTTAGACCCTCCGTACTTCTTTTCCCCTTCATGAAGCATATGCAACTGTCTAGTTAGGCATGTTGTGTACTATACGTGACTGTTCTTTGGACAACCCATGTATAGAACATGTCTACGCGAGTTTCACTATAGCAAACTTGTGTACACATCGTTCCTTGCTTAAGGGCCCCCAAAAATATGAAATTTGGACTCAATTTTGAAATTTTCTAGGATCAAATTGAAGAGCTTGGGCTGTAGTCTTACCTGACACTTGCGGAATTGGATTTCGTCCACCGGATTGTCCACACCAATCAACTGAAGGTAGAGGTGAAAAATTATCTTTTATGGCTAAAATTCAAAATGGTGAGTTTTATTTATGTTTTTGAACTATTTATAGAAGTTATATTTCTCAAGTGGGTTTTTTCCTATAGTTCATAATTCACTAAACTAATGCCATATCTCTTTTTTCCTTGTAATAGGTTTATCATCATTTTAAGGTGTTTTTTACTCATATAGGATGGTTTTTCGTCGTTTCACATGCATTTTGCATCTATACTTATCCCATCTTAAACTTAGTAACCAACATTTTAACCAAAGACTATGTTATTTTTAACCATTAGCTCCTTGTCTTTACCATCGTTCTTTCATGGATAGGGCCTTCCTCTCATGAGTATCCTCATTTAGAACCTATGTTGTCTTTCGATACTCATGCTACAGATGTCTTAGGTACAAGGGAATCCTTTTTAGCTAATTTTTACACCAAATGGAGCCTCATTATGGTCTCTTTTTACAAGTTATTTCTTTATAGGACTTCCCACCCTTATGGAGTTTCTTTAGGCCTAGGCCTGACTCCTTAAAACAAACTTGACTGTTGAGTTAACTTGTCCGTTCAAGATCGTTAAGAATATGTGAATGGGCATCCACATTGGTGGTAGGTTATCCCTTTCTCGGACCATGTGGAATAGCACAAGAAATGATCACTCTTTTTTCTATGGAATTGAGAAGAGTATTCTTAGGCATAGGTTTATCACTTTTCTAGACTTGAGGGACTAAATTTATGGAAAAGGAACACCTAGTATGAGCTTAGTTTTCTCTTTTTCGTGCTCTAGACCTAAACATGAAAAAGATTCTGAGTGTACTTTATGCATTTTTCATGCTCATTAAACAGTAAAGAACAAACCATCGATTTTATTGTTGTAAGCCCCATTTCTCATACTCAAATGGATCTTTTTGAGTGATATTGCTTTCCTTCACACTCATAAAACTCAAGCTTTATGATGCTCTCGAAGGAGCATTGGGTTGGTGGTAATTTAACCTTTTTTGGACCTCCCCAACTAAGTACGAAAAAGGTACACCTTTTCTTCTACGGAAGTTAAGAGAGTTCTTCTGTGGTATGTTTTATACTTTTCCGGCCTCAAGAGACTAACTTGGACAAAAAAAGATCCACCTAGAGTATTCTTTGGAGTTTTGAGACTCTCTAAATGTGAAAACACCAACTGAGCATGTGCTAGTTTGGGCTCATTAAATCCATGAATCACTGACACTATCAAGCAATATTCCCTCTTCTCTTCAAGCTTATTAAAAAATGAAGAGAGTCTTGAGTTGACTTTCCTGGACTTGTTAAAATTTAACAGGGAAGGCAAGGAAGAAGTTTTCTCTTGGTTTTTAGTTAGTGGAAGCATGCCATCCTTGAACATAGTACTCTCTATTTTTTTCGATACCCATGTCTCAGTGTTCACTTTTCATTCAGCTATTACTTCGAGTTTATTACTCCTCCTCTTGTTAGATCTACCTAGGGAATCTGATCATGTCTCCTACATGATAGATAAGTCTAGTTATTCTATCTATAAAGTTAAAAGTTTCCTTGGGTCATTTCTGTGTCAAGCTCACTATTCAAGGATTTAACTCAATGTCTAATCTATATCCTGATCCCATCATTGTCGTATCTGTTATAACTTGTGTCTCCCTTACTTTACCCATTTCTTAGTCACTCTTGTGATCTGTTGGAGGATCTATTTCCTTCCTTATCATAGTATGGTTTCGCATCGGCACTTCTTGACGACAAAGACCTAGATTTTTAACGATCGTACCTAAGGATTCACTTTCATTATTGGTGAATTCCTTTGCTTTAGTTATTGATTATCATGTATTGATTGACAATCTGTTGAATCTGCTCCATGTTCGACTTCAACTTCCATCTATTCACATGGCTTGGATTGTACTGGTTCTTTGGGATTGTTTATGAAGACCTTAGTTCCCTATCTAAGGACTAAGATGTGCAAGATTATGTTCTATTCATTTACACAGCTTCCAGATCTTTGAAGACTCGTCATTATTGTATATTGTGGTTTCGATCCACCTTTGTAATATACGCGGTCTTGTACCCGTACTATATGATGTACTCAAACATTGTAAAGGAGCTAGTGTTGCAGTATATTGAACATAGAATCCTCAGATATGATTTTGTATATGACATTATTATCTATTTGTTTCAGGTACTACCTCTGCTCCATTGGATTTATGAGTTCTCCAAAGATAATGATTATAATTTATTTTGGCCAATGCTTCTCTCTGACCTCAAACATTAGGGGGCATCTGTTATCAACCCAAATGGCACTTCTCCATCCGAGTGCTGACACTTCATATGTTGGCACACAAAAGGACTCTTATGGATTGAAGGTTTCCTAAACACTATAGATGGGCATGACATGAGATGCATTCACTATCCAACCAGCTTGCCATTTTACCTTTTTATCTGTTGATTGATGTACGCGACTATATTCACAGCAACTCATGTACATACACGACTATCTCCACAACATCCTGCGTACTGTATGTTAGTATCTTCATTGAAACCTGCGTATAGATCTGTACGTGGGTTTCCCTAATAGAAACTCACGTGTCATATGTGGGTTGCTAGTATTAATACTCACCTACACATCCATTTGACATTAAAAATAATAAAACACGATTAATGGAGATTTGTTGAGCCTTAATCATTAGCCAACTCAACCATATCAACCTCCTCAACCTTTGAAACTGCTATATTTCCCAAAGTATAAATAGAGGCCTTGTGGAGGGCATTAATCAATCAATCTTGGAGAAAAAAGTTATGCTGGTGGTATATCTTCAGAATCCTTTGGAGCAGTAGAACTCAAAATCCTTTGGTTGCAGAGGAGTACTTGATTCAGGCGTTGGGTAGTACACTTATCTCATTCACTATTGTTAATAAAGAGAATTCTTCTTCCAACTTTGTGTTGAGTCTCTTTCATGTATCATGGTTTGATGGATATTTTGATTAAGCACTCTATATATTGTTTATCTAACCTATCATATATACATGTATAATATTGTACTTGGAGAATTTACTCTTTGCAGGTGAAGGAGGTGCATCCCTGAAAGCTTTGGAGAGGAGTAGAGCGGGAGAAGAGAAAGATTGGATCAAACATTCCTTCCTATTCCTTTTCTATAATTTAAAGCTGATTTTCTGCAAGTTTTAGAAGTAAGTTGGTAACCCCAGACCCTTGGTTACAAGGGTGTTTATTCCTGTACAACAAAAGGGTTCCTTATATAGTGCTTCAATGGGGTAATGGAAGGTCAAATCCAAACGATCTCGAGGCATATGGAAGGCCAAGAGACAAGTGACTCGGATCCACATCAAGAAAAACTCTGAAACTATTTGGCCTTTTGCACACATCCCGATGTTCCCAGGTTTGAGGGTCATATCCATGTACATACGCGAGAATAGGTTTAAAAGTCACATATAGCAAATAATGCATGTTTTTAGGAATGATCATGGAAACATCAAAGGTACAAAAATGGTCCATGGGGTCAAAAGAGTTTGTAGAGGGATAAGGAAGGACATAAAGGTGTGATCCACCATGTGTGGTAAAATCAGCTATAACATGCTTGGAAGCCCCACTGTTAATAAGACAATACTTGCTTCCATGTATGACAGTTCCCCTGAGAGCATAGATCAGAACACATTCTTCATCACTTGAAGAATATTCACTTTCTTGTTTGGCTCTCTTCCTGGAAGAATCTTCATCCTCTATAGTGTGAGCATAATGTCTTCTTTTGTGGTTATTCTTCTTTTGAGAACCATTCTTATTCATAGGACAATTTCTAGCAAAGTGTCCTATAATACCTTGGTTTTAATCCCCACTTGCATTAAATAAATAGGATACATATGTTGTAAATAATCTTGGTGCAGAGCTCAAGGCCAAGGCCCCACCATGGATTTGGTCATGTTGTGTTTTTGATTGGGAATGGTCACTGATGGTATATCGGGACATGTGGCATATATTTAATTATGGCATCATGTAAACCCGCTTTTTAATTAAACAACTCAACCAGCTATGTTCACAGCAACTAACTTGAGAAAGGGAATTATTCCAAAGGATAAGGAAAAGGGTGGTGGGATGTAGAACATTGAGTCACGAGGAAAAATTCTATGTGTCACCACCTCCCTTGGTTAATTTTCCATTTGTTAGCGGAGGCAGTGATTGGCTGGCAAGCAGACCACTACCATGCCATGCTTGCTCTCCTCTCCACGAAGTGGGAACCATTTCTTCCCACTCCCTCGGATCTTGGCCATTCGTCTTCCTAATGCAGGATGGGGGAATAAAACGTTTTACCAACCGTTGTGTGGGGGTTCGCCCTCTCTCTCTCGTGCTGATTTCCGATCTGTAATTCGTTTTTCTTCCATCCACACAGAGAACCGATTTTTGCCTCCATGCTTGGGACTGTGTACTATTTTTGTTCACCATTCGGATCGCAGTGGAAATTATTGGGATTTATTTTCCACGAATTGATGGAATCGGGGGTGATTCTTCCTGTGAATGCATGTTGAACTGTGTATGTTGGCCCTGAATTTTGATCATTTTTTGATCTGTGTAAGTTTCCCAGCAATAGTATTGAATGTTGGATAGCTGTGCATTCATCGGATTGGTCCCTAGACTATTTTTTGGGTTGGTGAATGATGGCTTGAGATGCTTGACAAACCTGGTGGAATGAGAACCACACGAACAGAGCTATTGAGCTGGATTTCTTCTCCACAACTCCTGAAGAGCACTGGAGGGAAGATCAGGGTCTGAGGGACTGCGTTGCAGAGAAGGGGCTGACTTCCTTGTGTTGGGTGTGTGTGGGTGTTCTAGAATCTAGGCTGGTTCTGGTGTTGGTGTCTGTAGCTCTTCAGTGAGCTCACCAGCTTAGCATTAGCCTTTCCCCAGCTCCTGTTTGCCTGATAAACCCAACTGTGTTGTCTTGGCTGAACTATGTACCCTTGTTGTGTTGTTATTCCTTACTATGTGTAAGCCTGTTAGTTCCTTATTCCTTGGGGAGTCATGTCCGGCTCGGGGGTGGCAGCATTGCTGAAAGATCTAAGAGCGTGCTAGCCTATGGTTGGGTGGAACATTGCAGTGACATAGCTAGTTATGGAACGATTTCTTTACAAAGATAAGTAATCTTGTCTATTTTACTTTTGCAATCCTATTACTGTTAATGATCATGATGAACATGTTGAATGCTTGTATGAATGTATGTTACTTCTGCTGTGTATGATAAATAATCTTGTATGCATGTTTTAGTTCAAGCATTTTATTTCAGCATTTCAACAATGATAATGAATTTACACGTTCATGGGGATAGATGCCCCTTGTGTTTTGGTGTGTAGTAGCATCCTCTTTGTCGGTCGGAAGGTCGGGGACATTACAGCATGGTATCAGAGCTCAAGGTTGCAACAGTGGGCCTCTATGGGCCAAGAAGATGCAGTGACAGAAGCAGAATTACCTAATGTCCAACATAGATCAGAATTTGAGATGGCAGCAGCAAACTTCAAAAATTTTCCTAAGTGTTGAGCAGTCTATTCAGTTAGAACCCTTAGTGGAATTGACTTCTGCTGTAGCGTAAGGGTTAGTGGAAGAGAATTTCGTTTTAGCGGAAGAGCTAGTAGAAGCGCGCCCGATGGAGGATGTTTAGAGGGAAAAATTTGGAAAAATGGCCTAAGTACTCGAAGTTCATCGGAAGAATTAGTGGTTTGTCCGTCTGCCATTGCAGAAGTCAAAGTCACTATATTTCCGATGAGAAAGGACTTCCAAATCCGGTCAAAATAAGTTCACTGATCAGAAGAAGTTAGTGTTTGGCGTGCCACCATTGCAGAAGCCAAAGTCACTAGACTTCCGATGTGGGAAGACAACTGATGCCGCAAGGAAGTTAAATTTTTTCTAAGCGGTTTGGCACTCGTCGAAAGGAATTAGTATTCATGCACCCGCCGTTGGGGCTGCGGAAGGGACTATTTCACCGATCAGGTTGGGCCACTGATCGGAAGAAGAATGGATTTGGTGGGCCGCCGTTGCGACTAGTGATGAACTGTTTTTCCAACAGAAATAAGGATGATGGAGCCGATCAAGTGGCAAAAGAAAGATTGAAAAATTCTCAAAATCCTAAAAACATCGGCCATCAGAAGCTTAAAGCTGTTTGTGCGCCCGCCATTGCGGAAGAGAAAGTCACTAACCTACCGATGCGAAAAGATCGTCGATGCTGATCAGGTTGGATAGCCGATGCAACAGCTAGAATCGGAAGAAATAGAGGTTTGATGTTCCGCCATTTCGGAAACCAAAGGCACTAGCTTGCCGATGTGAAAATCCTGCCGATGCTGATCTGGTTGTGCCACTGAATCAGAAAAAGATTGAAGATCATGTTCCGCTGTTGCGGCTATTTAGTGGATTGTCCTTCCAATGAGAAGTGCACCCAACCATCGATGAAATGCAGAAGATTAGTTGAAATGAGGCCATGAAATGGCGGATGGAGTAGTTTTTTTGACAGCTAATACGTCGGATGGATAGAGGAAGTGAGAGCCAATTCTGCATAGGGAAAATTAGAGTTTTCAGTGGTATTTTTCCAGCAAATTTTGACTGTTATTCATTGGTATTTTTAGTTGTTTTTCAATGAATTTGTAGTGCTAAAAAGGAGAAAAGTAGCAGTGTTTTCATGTGCTAGATTGGGAAAAATTAAATATTTACAAAAAAAAGGGAGGGCAGCAGCAAACTATGGGCCAAGAAGATGCAGTGACAGAAGCAGAATTACCTTCTATCCAGCATAGATTAGAATTTGAGATGGCATCAGCAAACTTCAAAAATTTTCCTAAGTGTTGAGCAGTCTATTCAGTCAGAACCCTTAGCGGAATTGACTTCCGCCATAGCGAAACGGTTATTGGAAGAGAGTTCCACTATAGAGGAAGAGCTAGCAGAAGCATGCCCGACAGAGGATGTTCAGAGGGAAAAATTTGGAAAAATTGCCTAAGTACCCAAAGTTCGTCGGAAGAATTAGTGGTTTTTCCATCCGCCATTGTGGAATTCAAAGTTACTAGACTTCCGACGAGAAAGGACTTCCGAAGTCGGTCACAATAAGTTCACCGATCGGAAGAAGTTAGTGTTTGGCGTGCCACCGTTGTGGAAGCCAAAGTCACTAGAATTTCGATGTGGGAAGAAAGCCGATGCCGTGGGGAAGTTAAATTTTTTCTAACCAGTTTGGTGCTCGTCAGAAGGAATTAGTATTCGTGCACACGGCATTGCGGCTGTGGAAGGGACTATTTCGTCGATCAGGTTGTGCCACTGATCGAAAGAAGAATGGAGTTGGTGGGCCACCATTGCGGCTGGTGATGAACTATTTTGCCGATGGAAATAAGGATGATGGAGCTGATCAAGTAGCAAAAGAAAGATTGAAAATTTCTCTAAGTCTGAAAAACACCGGCCATCGAAAGCTTAAAGCTGTTTGTGCGCCCGTCGTTGCGGAAGCGAAAGTCACTAACCTATCGATGGGAAAAGATTGCCAATGCCGATCAGGTTGGGTAGCCGATGTGACAGCTAGAATCGAAAGAAATAGAGGTTTGATGTTCCGCCGTTGCGGAAACCAAAGGCACTAGCTCGCTGATATGAAAAGCCTCCCGACGCTGATCTGGTTGTGCCGTTGAATCAGAGAAAGATTGAAGATCGCATTCTGTCGTTGCGGCTGTTTAGTGGATTGTCCTTTCGATGAGAAGTCCACCCAAACACCGATGAAATGCGGAATATTAGTTGAAATGAGGCCCGAAACGACAGAAGGAGTATCTATTTTGACAGCCGATACGTCGGATGGATAGAGGAAGTGAGAGCCTATTCTGCATAGGGAAAATTTGAGTTTTCAGTGGTATTTTTTCCAGCAAATTTTGATTGTTATTCGTTGGTATTTTTAGTTGTTTTTCAATGAATTTGTAGTGCCAAAAAGGAGAAAAGTAGCAGCGTTTTCATGTGCCAGATTGCGCTAAAATCAAATATTTACAAAAAAAAAATGAGGGCGCTGCCCTCGACCCACCCTGCAGTGGTGGGTCGAGGGCAACAACAAACTATGGGCCAAGAAGATGCAGCGACAGAAGCAGAATTTCCTTCTATCCAGCATAGATCAGAATTTGAGATGGCAGCAGCAAACTTCAAAAATTTGCCTAAGTGTTGAGCAGTCTATTCAGTCGGAACCCTTAGTAGAATTGACTTCCGCTGTAGTGGAAGGGTTAACGGAAGAGACTTTCACTGTAGTGGAAGAGCTAGCAGAAGCGTGCTTGACGGAGGATGTTTAGAGGGAAAAATTTGGAAAAATCACCTAAGTACTCGAATTTCATCAGAAGAATTAGTGGTTTGTCCGTCTACCGTTGCCGAAGTCAAAGTCACTAGACTTCCGATGAGAAAGGACTTCTGAAGCCGGTCAAAATAAGTTCACCGATCGGAAGAAGTTAGTGTTTGGTGTGTCATCGTTTGGGAAGCCAAAGTCACTAGACTTCTGATGTGGGAAGACAGCCGATGCCACGAGGAAGTTAAATTTTTTCTAAGCGGTTTGGCGCTCGTCGAAAGGAATTAGTATTCATGCACCCGCCGTTGCGGCTGCGGAAGGGACTATTTCACCGATCAGGTTGGGTCGCTTATCGAAAGAAGAATGGAGTTGGTGGTCCGCCGTTGTGGTTAGTGATGAACTGTTTCACCGACAGAAATAAGGATGATGGAGCTGATCAAGCGACAAAAGAAAGATTGAAAATTTCTCTAAGTCTGAAAAACATCATCCATTGGAAGCTTAAAGCTGTTTGTACGCCCACCGTTGCTGAAGCGAAAGTCACTAACCTACCGATGGGAAAAGATCGTCGATGCCGATCAGGTTGGGTAGCCGATGCGACAGCTAGAATTAGAAGAAATAGAGGTTTGATGTTCCACCATTGCGGAAACCAAAGGCACTAGCTCGCCGATGTGAAAAGCCTACTGACGTTGATCTGGTTGTGCCGCTGAATCGGAGAAAGATTGAAGATTGCGTTCCACTGTTGCGGCTGTTTAGTGGATTGTCCTTCCGATGAGAAGTGCACCTAGCCACTAATAAAATGTGGAAGATTAGTTGAAATGAGGCCCGGAACGGTGGAAGGAGTAGCTGTTTTGACAGCCGATACGTCGGATGGATAGAGGAAGTGAGAGCCGATTCTGCATAGGGAAAATTTGAGTTTTCAGTGGGATTTTTCCATCAAATTTTGATTGTTATTCATTGGGATTTTCAGTTGTTTTTCAATGAATTTGTAGTGCTAAAAAGGAGAAAAGTAGCAATGTTTTCATGCGCCAGATTGCGTGAAAACTAAATATTTACAACAAAAAAAAATGAGGGCGCTGCCCTGGACCTGCCCTGCAGTGGCAGGATGAGGGCAGCAGCAAACTATGGGCCAAGAAGATGCAGTGACAGAAGTAGAATTGCCTTCTGTCCATCATAGATCAGAATTTGAGATGGCAGCAACAAACCTCAAAAGTTTACCTAAGTGTTGAGCAGTCTATTCAGTCAGAACCCTTAGCGGAATTGACTTCTGCTGTAGTGGAAGGGTTAGTGGAAGAGACTTCCACTGTAGCGGAAGAGCTAGCAGAAGCGCGCCCGATGGAGGATGTTCGGAGGGAAAAATTTGGAAAAATTGCCTAAGTACTCGAAGTTCGTCGAAATATTTAGTGGTTTGTCCGTCCGCCGTTGCGGAAGTCAAAGTCACTATACTTTCGACGAGAAAGGACTTCCAAAGCTGGTCAAAATAAGTTCACCGATCGGAAGAAGTTAGTGTTTGGCGTGCCACCATTGCAGAAGCCAAAGTCACTAGACTTTCTATGTGGGAAGACAGCTGATGCTGCGAGGAAGTTAAATTTTTTCTAAGTAGTTTGGCGCTCATCGGAAGGAATTAGTATTCGTGCACCCGCTGTTGCGGCTGTGAAAGGGACTATTTCGCCGATCAGGTTGGGCCGCTGATCAGAAGAAGAATGGAGTTGGTGGGTCGCCGTTGTGGCTAGTAATGAATTGTTTCACTGACAGAAATAAGGATGATGGAGCCGATCAAGTGGCAAAAGAAAGATTGAAAATTTCTCTAAGTCCGAAAAACATCGGCCATCGGAAGCTTAAAGCTGTTTGTGCGCCCGCCGTTGCAGAAGAAAAAGTCACTAACCTACCGATGGGAAAAGATTGTTGATGCCGATCAGGTTGGGTAGCCGATGCGACAGCTAGAATCGGAAGAAATAGAGGTTTGATGTTCCACCGTTGCAGAAACCAAAGGCACTAGCTCACCGATGTGAAAATCCTGCCGACGCCAATCTGGTTGTGCCGCTGAATCGGAGAAAGATTGAAGATCGCGTTTCGTCGTTGCGGCTGTTTAGTGGATTGTCCTTTCGATGAGAAGTGCGCCTGACCATCGATGAAATGTGGAATATTAGTTGAAATGAGGCCTGAAATGGTGAAAGGAGTAGCTCTTTTGACAGCCGATATGTCGGATGGATAGAGGAAGTGAGAGCCGATTCTGCATAGGGAAAATTTGAGTTTTTAGTGGGATTTTTCCAGCAAATTTTGACTGTTATTCATTGGGATTTTCAATTGTTTTTCAATGAATTTGCAATGCTAAAAAGGAGAAAAGTAGCAGCGTTTTCATGTGCCAGATTGCGCGAAAATTAAATATTTACAAAAAAAAAACCGAGGGCAGCAGCAAACTATGGGCCAGGAAGACGCAGTGACAGAAGCAGAATTGCCTTCTGTCCAGCATAGATCAGAATTTGAGATGGTAGTAGAAAACTTCAAAATTTTTCCTAAGTGTTGAGCAGTCTATTTAGTCAAAACCCTTAGTGGAATTGACTTCTGCCATAACAGAAGGGTTAGTGGAAGAGACTTCCGTTGTAGCAGAAGAGCTAGTAGAAGCGCGCCCGACGGAGGATGTTCGGAGGGAAAAATTTGGAAAAATCGCCTAAGTACTTGAAGTTCATAGAAAGAATTAGTGGTTTGTCGGTCCGCCATTGCAAAAGTCAAAGTGACTAGACTTCCGACGAGAAATGACTTCTGAAGCAAGTCAAAATAAGTTCACCGATCGGAAGAAGTTAGTGTTTGGTGTGCCGCCATTGCGGAAGCCAAAGTCACTAGACTTCCGATGTGGGAAGATAGCCGATGTCGTGAGGAATTTAAATTTTTTATAAGTGGTTTGGCACTCATCGGAAGGAATTAGTATTCATGCACCCGTCGTTGCAGCTGCGGAAGGGACTATTTCGTCGATCAGGTTGGGCCGCTGATCGGAAGAAGAATGGAGTTGGTGGGCCGCCGTTGCGGCTGGTGATGAACTGTTTCACCGACGAAAATAAGCATGATGGAGATGATCAAGCGGCAAAAGAAAGATTGAAATTTTCTCTAAGACCGAAAAACATCGGCCATCGGAAGCTTAAAGCTGTTTGTGCGCCTGCCGTTGCAGAAGCTAAAGTCACTAACCTACCGATGGGAAAAGATTGTCGATGCCAATCAGGTTGGGTAGCCGATACGACAGCTAGAATCGAAAGAAATAGAGATTTGATGTTCCACCATTGCGGAAACCAAAGGAACTAGCTCGCCGATGTGAAAAGCTTGCCGACGCCGATCTGGTTGTGCCGCTGAATCGGCGAAAGATTGAAGATCGCGTTCCGCCGTTGCGGCTGTTTAGTGGATTGTCCTTCTGATGAGAAGTGCACTTGACCACCGATGAAATGCGGAAGATTAGTTGAAATGATGCCCGAAACGGTGGAAGGAGTAGCTGTTTTGATAGCCGATACGTTAGATGGATAGAGGAAGTGAGAGTCGATTCTGCCTAGGGAAAATTTGAGTTTTCAGTGGGATTTTTTCAGCAAATTTTGACTGTTATTCATTGGGATTTTTGGTTGTTCTTCAATGAATTTACAGTTCTAAGAAGGAGAAAAGTAGCAGTGTTTTCATGCGCCAAATTGCGCGAAAATTAAATATTTACAAAAAAAAAAATGAGGGCGTTGCCCTCGACCTGCCCTGCATTGGCGGGTCGAGGGCAGCAGCAAACTATAGGCCAAGAAGATGCAGTGATAGAAGTAGAATTTCCTTCTATCCACCATAGATCAGAATTTGAGATGGCAGTAGCAAACTTCAAAAATTTTCCTAAGTGTTGAGCAGTCTATTCAATCGGAACCCTTAGCAGAATTGACTTCCGTCACAACGGAAGGGTTAGTGGAAGAGCCAGCAGAAGCACGCCCGACGGAGGATGTTCAGTGGGAAAAATTTGGAAAAGTCGCCTAAGTACTCGAATTTCGTTGGAATAATTAGTGGTTTGTCCATCCGCCGTTGCGGAAATCAAAGTCACTAGACTTCCGACGAGAAAGGACTTCCGAAGCCGATCAAAATAAGTTCACCGATCGGAAGAAGTTAGTGTTTAGCGTGCCGCCATTGTGGAAGCCAAAGTCACTAGAATTCTGATGTGGGAAGACAGCCGATGCCGTGAGGAAGTGAAATTTTTTCTAAGTATTTTGGCGCTCGTCAGAAGGAATTAGTATTCGTGCACCCGCCATTGCGACTGCGGAAGGGACTATTTCGCCGATCAGGTTGGGCCGCTGATCGAAAGAAGAATGGAGTTGGTGGGCCGCCGTTGTGGCTGGTGATGAACTGTTTTGCCGACAAAAATAAGGATGATGGAGCCGATCAAGCGGCAAAAGAAAGATTGAAAATTTCTCTAAGTCTGAAAAACATCGGCCATCGGAAGCTTAAAGCTGTTTGTGCACCCACCGTTGCGGAAGTGAAAGTCACTAACCTACAGATGGGAAAATATTGCCGATGCCCATCTTGTTGGGTAGCCGATGTGACAGCTAGAATCGAAAGAAATAGAGGTTTGATGTTCCACTGTTGCGGAAACCAAAGTCACTAGCTCGCCGATGTGAAAATCCTACCAACGTCGATCTGGTTGTGCCTCTGAATCGGAGAAAGATTGAAGATCGTGTTCCGCCGTTGCGGCTGTTTAGTGGATTGTCCTTCCGATGAGAAGTGCACGTGACCACCGATGAAATGTGAAAGATTAGTTGAAATGAGGCCCAAAACGGCGAAAGGAGTAGCTTTTTTGACAGCCGATACGTCGAATGGATAGAGGAAGTGAGAGCCGATTCTGCATAGGGAAAATTTGAGTTTTCAGTGGGATTTTTCGAGCAAATTTTGACTGTTATTCATTGGTATTTTTAGTTGTTTTTCAATTAATTTTTAGTGCTAAAAAAAAGAAAAGTAGCGGCGTTTTCATGCGGCAGATTGCGCAAAAATTAAATATTTACAAAAAAAAAAACAAGGGCGCTTCCCTTCACCCGCCCTGCAGTGGCTCAGGGAAGCGACAAGGGGGCAAGCCCCCTTGACCCCCATCGTCCCCCTCAGATAGATGTTCTTTGATGAAGGAAATCTTGTGTTTGGGAAAATTTGTTATTTTATGATTTTTTTTCCAAGAAAAAGGTAAGTAGTTTGATTTATATTAATACTATGCGTCTAATAGTTTGCTACTAACACATTGCAGAACTATAGATAACTTCCAAGAGCAGTACTCCAGAAAGAACAGTGTGGTAAAGCCAAAGGTGGTTCAGCCATGAGAACCCAGGATGGGTATGATGCTCGGGATTCTTACGAGCAAGCAGAAGATGCCATGGGAGAAAATGTCCATAATAGGAATGATGACATTGAGTCCAATGGAAGGAGATTCCAAGAGACACCGCCAGATGTTGCAGCCACCATGAGAAGCTTAATAAAATCCCAAGAAGAGTAGCATCAGTTGAATGCTGCCATATTGGAAAGTTTGACAGACTTGTAGAAAAAGATAGATTATGGACGAGGTACATCAAAAGGCAGTAAGAGCAGCACTAGGAGAAGGAGAAGAACTTCCAGTGGATCGTCTGACTCCGAAGAATCCAGTGGAGATACAAGCTCCTCTCCTCATAAAAGGAAAAGAACAAGACACCTTAAGGTTCGCTCTTGAGATGAGTTTAGGAAAGCTAAACCTCCTACATTTGATGGTGAGATAAAGACTAGACAAGAGGCTGAAGTTTGGCTTCTTGGGATAAAGAAGTACTTTCAGGTGTAGGATTATTCAGGAAACATGAAGGCATGAGTTGCCATATTCAATTTGAATGGAAGGGCATCTATTTGGTGGGAACACTTCAATCAAGTAAAGAGGATCAGTGAAAGGAAACAAGTGGAAACAGTTCAAAAAGTATTCCAAGCAGAAATACCTCTCTGACAGGTATTATGATGACAAGATCAAGGAGTTCCATGAGCTAAGATTGGGACAGCAAACCATGGATGAATATGCAAATAAGTTTTTGGAGCTGTTGAGGTATGTCCGTCACATTAGAGATGAAAAAGTGAAGGTCCAGCGGTTCCTAAGTGGATTGCCTCAAGCTTACAAAGATAGAATTGAGTTCTATGAGCCAAGAACTCTTGAGGAAGCAATAAGAAAAGCTAAGTATTGTTATGAGAAAATCAAAGGTAAACCTGATTACCATAAGGCATGGAAGTACAAGAAGAATGAAAAGTTGGACCAAATAAAGAAAGGTTTCAAACCTTCTAGATTCAAGAATCAGCAGAAGCAGCCCTCCCAAGCTGCGAGTGATCTAGTTGGAGTGACAAGTGGAAATCCTAAAGAGCCACATCCGAATAAAGGTCCACTCAAATGTTGGAAATGTGAAGGACCTCACTTGCATAGAAATTGTCCACTCAAGAATGAGAGTGCAAGACCAACTTATAAAATTCAAGAAGCAGAAATAGTGGGTCAAATAGCAAGGGCAGGATTTATGCAGCGCTGGAGGACCGCCAGGCAGATCATCAGTCAACTGTGGTTGAAGTAGCAGGTAAGATTGTTCAGCAATCTATTTCTATTTTGATTGACCCTAGTTCTACGCACAATTACATTACCCCTAGAGTAGTGGAGATTTGTGCTTTTAAGAAGGTAAAGCATAAGAAGTCTTGGTTAGTTCAGCTAGCCACTGGAACTAAGAGAAATGTTAGTGAAGTGGTAGAGAAATGTCCATTGGTCATGCATGGGTTGGTCACTTGTGTAGATCTGAACATTCTACCACTTGGTTCCTATGATGTTCTCATTGGGATGGATTGGTTAGAAGCTCACAAGTTGAAGCTTGACTGTTACAATAAGACTTTTGAATGCATGAATGAAGAAGGGAACCTAGTAGTTCTGAAAGGAATTCTAAAGGTGATTTCAGTACGGAAGGTTTTAGCAACGCAGTTAAAGAATTTTTGTAGGAAGGGTTGCCAGTTGTATGCAACCCATATTCTTGAGACATCAGGAGATGAAACTCCTAGGTTGGAGGACTATCAGGTGTTAAAGGAATTCAGGGATGTGTTTCCTGATGATATTCCAGGGCTTCCTCCAAAGAGGGACATTGATTTCACTATTGAACCTATGCCAGGATCAGCACCACTGTCCAAGGCACCCTACAGAATGAGTAGACCAGAGATGCTAGAGTTAAAGATGCAACTACAAGAGTTTTTGAAAAAGAAGTATATCTGACCGAGTGTATCTCCTTAGGGAGCACCAGTTCTATTTGTGAAGAATAAAGATGGTACACTTAGGTTGTGTATTGATTACAGACAATTGAACAAGGTTACTGTGAAGAATAAGTATCATTTGCCTAGGATTGATGACCTCTTTGATCAAATGAGAGGAGCAAAGGTATTTTCCAAGATTGACTTGAGGTCTGGTTACCATAAGGTAAGAATCAAGGATGAAGACATTCATAAGATAGCCTTCATAAGTTTGTAGTGGTACCATTTGGGCTCACAAATGCACCAGCTACATTTATGTGCCTTATGAATAGCGTCTTCAGCAGGTATTTGGATAATTTTGTTTTTGTTTTCCTTGATGACATTCTTGTTTACTATAAAAATGAGGAAGAGCATGAAGAGCATTTGAGATTGACAATGAATTTGCTCAGGGAGCATCAGCTGTATGCAAAACTGAGCAAGTGTGACTTCTATAGAGATAGAATTCATTATTTGGGTCACATTATCTCAAAGGAGGTTATATCTGTGGACCCTGAAAAGATTGAAACTATTATGAATTGGCCTACTCCAAGAAATGTGACAGATGTAAGATCTTTTATGGGACTTGCAGGATACTACTAGAGGTTCATTGAGGGATTCTCCAAAGTTGCACATGCCATCACTTCTTTGCAAAAGAAGGAGATGAAGTTCGAATGGACATCGAGGTGTGAAGAAAGCTTCTAGAGGTTGAAGAGTCTTCTCACTAGTGCACCAGTACTGAAGGTTGCAGATCTAGAGAAATATTTTGTAGTGTGTACCGATGCATGTGGATAAGGGCTTGGAGGAGTCCTTATGAAAGATAACCACGTGATATGTTATGAGTCAAGAAAGCTGAAGGAGCATGAGAATAACTATGCCACTCATGATCTAGAGCTTGCAGCCATAGTACATGTTCTCAAGATGTGGAGGCATTACTTGATGGGTAGGAGATTTGAGCTTAGAATAGATCACTGTGGACTAAAGTATCTGTTTGATCAGCCTACTTTGAATGCTAGGCAAGCAAGATGGCTGGAGTTTTTATGTGAGTTTGATTTTGAAATCAAGCACATAAAAGGGAAAGAGAATAAGGTAGTTGATGCACTCAGTAGGAAGGTATAGAAAATGCATGTGGCATCTCTTAGTATTTGCCAATCAGATTTGAGGCAACAGATTGTTAGTCATGCTACTGGAGATGGATTGTATGAACAGGTAAAAGACAAATTGTAGCAGGAAAGTCTTGAGAAGAGGTATGAGGGATATAAATTGGAAGAAGATGGGATTCTCACTTATAAAGGTAGAATTTATATTCCAGATGTAGCATATTTGAGGAGAGTTGTTATGGATGAAATCCATCAAGCTCCGTATTTTGGTCACCCAGGATATCAGAAGACAATTGCTACAGCAAGAAAGTAGTACTTTTGTTCAGGAATGAAAAAGGATATGGCTGAGTACATGTCCAGGTGTATGAAATGTCAACAGGTAAAGGTGGAACATCAACATCTAGTAGGTTTGTTGCAGCCTTTGCCAGTTCCGAAATGGAAATGGGAAGTTATTTCCATGGATTTTATTACAGGATTGCCAATGACTTGGAGACAACATGATTCTATCATGGTTGTGGTAGACAAGTTGACTAAGGCAGCACATTTTATACCAGTGAAGTCTACGTACAAGACTGATGACATTGCAAAGATCTTCATGAAGGAGATTTTTAAATTGCATGGATTACCTAAGGCATTAGTTTCTGACAGAGATGTCAAGTTCACTTCCAACTTTTGGAAGGGGTTGTTTGCATATTTAGGTACAAAGTTAAAATTTAGCACTGCATACCATCCTCAGACAGATGGGTAGACAGAGAGAGTTAATTAGGTGCTTGAAGACATGCTTCGCATGTATGTGATGGACAAACCAACCAAGTGGGAAGATTACTTGCACTTGGTAGAGTTTTCTTGTAACAATGGACAGCAAGCATCCTTGGGGATGAGTCCATACGAAGCTTTGTATGTAAGATGGTTCAGGACACCAGTGACTTGGGACAACCCGGTAAACAGAATTGTGCTTGGACCAGAATTGCTCAAGGAAATGGAGAAAGAAGTTGTAAAGATTAGGCAGAATCTAAAAGAAGCACAGGACCGACAGAAAAGCTATGCAGATAAGAATAGGGTGAACAGGGAGTTCGGTGTTGGGGATCATGTTTAACTCAGAGTGAGGGAAAATAAAAGTTCCTTGAAGCTTGGAAGTTGTACCAAGTTGTCAGCTAGATATTGTGGGCCATTTGAAGTACTTGAGAGGATAGGGCCTGTTGCATATAAACTTGCATTGCCTACTAATACTAGATCTCATAATGTTTTTCATGTTTCTTTGCTTAAGAAATATGTACATGATCCTAACCATGTGATAACTTGGGATGTGATTCAGGTGGAACCCGAGGGAGAATTCCAAATCGAGCCAATGCGTATCCTCGACAGGAAGGTCACAATGCTCTGGAACCGGGCCATAGGGCAGGTCAAAGTGCAGTGGGAGCATTACGGACCTGAAGAGGCTACGTGGGAGCTGGAGGATGCCATGCGATTGGCACATCCATTTTTGTTCAATCCTGTGGAACACTGAGGCAGTACCAGTGTAACATTTTGTTCAAATTTTGTAAAGCACTGAGGATAGTGCTATTTAAGGGGGAGGGGAATGTAATACCCCGGTTTTAATCCCCGCTTGCATTAAATAAATAGGATACATATGTTGTAAATAATCTTGGTGGGGAGCTCAAGGACAAGGCCCCACCATGGATTTGGTCATGTTGTGTTTTTGATTGGGAATGGTCACTGATGGTATATCAGGACATGCGGCATATATTTAATTATGGCATCATGTAAACACGCTTTTTAATTAAACAACTCAACTAGCTATGTTTGCAGCAACTAAATTGAGAAAGGCCATTATTCCAAAGGATAAGGAAAAAGGGGGGGGGGGGATGTGGAACATTGAGTCACGAGGAAAAAGTCTATGTGTCGCCACCTCCCTTGGTTAATTTCCCATTTGTTGGCAGAGGCAACGGTTGGCTTGCAAGCAGACCACTACCACGCCATGCTTGCTCTCCTCTCCACGACGTGGGAACCATTTCTTCCGACTCCCTTGGATCTTGGTCATTCGTCTTCCTCATGCAGGATGGGGGAATAAAACGTTTTACCAACCGTTGTGTGGGGGTTTTCCCTCTCTCTCTCGTGCTGATTTTCGGTCTGTAATTCATTTTTCTTCCATCCACACAGAGAACTGACTTTTGCCTCCACTCTTGGGACTGTGTACTTTTTTTGTTCACCATTCGGATTGCAGTGGAAATTATTGGGATTTCTTTTCCACGAATTGATGGAATTGGGGGTGATTCTTCCTGTGAATCCACATTGAACTGTGTATGTTGGCCCTAACTTTTGATCATTTTCCGATCTGTGTAAGTTTCCCAGCGATAGTATTGAATGTTGGGTAGCTGTGGGTTCATCGGATTGGTCCCTGGACTATTTTTTGGGTTGGTGAATGATGGCTTGAGATGCTTGACAAACCTGGTGGAATGAGAACCACATGGACAGAGCTATTGAGCTGGATTTATTCTCCACAACCCCTGAAGAGCAATGGAGGGAATATCAGGGTCTGAGGGACTGCGTTGCAGAGAAGGGGCTGACTTCCTTGTGTTGGGTGTGTGTGGGTGTTCTAGAATCCAGGATGGGTCTAGTGTTGGTGTCTATAGTTCTTTAGTGAGCTCAACAGCTTAGCATCAGCCGTTCCCTAGCTCTTGTTTGCCTGATAAACCCAACTGTGTTGGCTTGGATAAACTGTGTACCCTTGTTGTGTTGTTATTCCTTGCTATGTGTAAGCCTGTTAGTTCCTTATTCCTTGGGGAGTCATGCCCGGCTCAGGGGTGGCAGCATTGCTGAAAGATCTAAGAGCATGCTGGCCTATGGTTGGGTGGGATGTTGCAGCGACATAATTGGTTGCGGAACGATTTCTTTATAAAGATAAGTAATCTTCTCTATTTTACTTCTGCAATCCTATTACTGTTAATGATCATGATGAACATGTTGAATGCTTGTATGAATGTATGTTACTTTCACTGTGTATGATAAATAATCCTGTATGCATGTTTTAGTTCAAGCATTTTATTTCAGCATTTCAACAATGATAATGAATGTACACGTTCATGGGGCTAGATGCCCTTGTGTTTTGGTGTGTAGTAGCGTCCTCTTCGCCAGTCGAAGGGTCAGGGACGTTACATGTCCTCTCTCATCACATGTATAGCATCTAAGTTTGAATAGATCATTTCTTTATCTTACATAGTTATCTTTCTAGTGGGAATTCTTACCTTGGTGATGATGGTTGTCCCTTCTACTTTTATTGGAGTGTACTATGAGAGCTTGATCTTCATTTCCCATCTTTTCTTCTTGAGCTACTATTTGATATTATTCTTGTGAGCTTTCTTCCCACAGCCTACTAAACATGATTAGCTTCTTCCTAGCACAGATTCCTTGGATGAAAGAATCCCATGACCTAGGTAGACCATTCAAGGTGGTCATCACAATTTCTGCATTCTCTACTTCTTCATCCACTGCTTCAAGTTGTTCCTTGATTTGAGAGACCCTTCTAAAATATGAATGCATGGTCTCTTCATTCTAGATCTTTACATTCTTTAACTGGTTCCTCAAAGTCATCTTTCGACTAATGTTCTTCCCTTCAAATAGCTTGGTTAAGGCATCAAACATTTCTTTAGGTGTTTTTAGGGAGGACACCTATGGTATGAGGTAATCCTTGATTGAATTAGCAATAATCCTTTTAGCCATGACCAATTTTATTTTGTGTAAGGCCTTAGCCTCATCTCCCTTTGGAACTTGAACCTCTCCATTGATGTAGGAGTCCAATTCATTTTCTTCAAGAACTAGGGAGATCCTATACTTCCATGATCGAAAGTTATCATTTGCCTCAAGATTTTCATCAAGCTTGGTGTGATGAGACATCTTAACTGAGAACCTCAAATGGAAATACAAAATATTTAGATATTATCAGTTTGAGAAGCTGAAAAATGGATCTGGAGATGATCTTCTGCAGTGTTGGTTTTCTAGTTCCAGGGAAGATTAGGGTTTCACTTTCCTATAATTCTACCCAACCAAAAACATCAATTTTTGTATTTAAACTTTGATTTTGATGAGGAGAGAAATCCTATCCCAGGCTCACTCAAAAATTCCTCTTCAGTGAAAAGCCCTAATTTTTCGATGTAGTGGTAGGTCAAAAATTGAAAGTGCTCAGAATCAGATTATGCTTCAACAAAAAGATGTGCACTTCAATGGAGGTTCATCCTAGCCTCCTTTTTCTGATGGATTGTGGAGAGAGACCCAAAAATTAAGAATCCCTATCTTTCACAGCTACACAATGTCTTCTTCTTAGGTTAGCTCTGATACCATGTTATATTTTTATCAATTAGATAGTATTATCTTAGGATCTTATCTGAGAGAATAACATGCACAATAATCAATCACAAGAGACAATGGACACAAATATTTTTCTTGGGGAAACCGTAAAGAATAAAACCCTGCAACTTCCTCAGAGATAGAATAAGCACCAATGACAGCAGCAAAACCCAAAGACAATAACATGATCTCCAACAGTTTTTCTCTCTCTTATCCAGCTTCTTCTCTCTCACTCATGCACTACAACTGAGTGTGAGTGACTATGTGATAAATAGAGAGGCTCACTCTCTATTTATGCTAATTCCTGACTTGACAATAACTTACTAGGGATGACTTCTCTAGGAGAGTATAATAACCATAGT
Organism: Pseudotsuga menziesii; assembly: GCA_001517045.1. NCBI lineage: Eukaryota > Viridiplantae > Streptophyta > Pinopsida > Pinales > Pinaceae > Pseudotsuga > Pseudotsuga menziesii. Next base: position 7,695 of record LPNX010979032.1, on the reverse strand, counting down.
GCCTTGAAAGCATGAGGACTTTGACCCCTGATCAACTAGGAGGGTTAACATCTATGAATTTACATGACTTGTTTACATTAATGATTCTTCCAATAGGGACATCAGGGACTAATCTAATACAATATATGAAATATACAAGTGAATACATTTCGAAGTTACAAATACATAAACATACTCTACATATCTATGAATATTTTTTTTATTGCATGTCATTTTTTCATTTAGTTCTTTTATTTATTTGTATATCTAGATCTTCCCTAAACTAGGTGTGAATACCCAAACAAAGATTAGATTTATTAATTTATATATGTATTTCTTCAAGAAGAGATAGGATCTGTATGAAATCCTTTGACTCTTAGAGGAAATATGATTATTATACATTTACTTGGATCTAATGATTACTTTGATATATATTCAAAATACATTAAAAAGACAAGTAGATATAATTACAATATAGACAAGATCTATGATTTGGGGATTACTCTGGTTAATTGAATATCTGATTGGTAGATTGAAATACATACGTCCATATCGCTTAGTTGTACTAAAATTAGATCCATTCCAATATCGGTATGGAATGCCAAATAGAGACGTGGTTGAATATATATATGTTATTTATATAATGACTTTTAAAACTAATTCTTTTACATTTCATAAATAACAAACATTTTGTACCAAAACATAATATGTAAATAGGTAAAAAGGTTAGGAAGAGATGCATAGTATAATCCTCAATTAACAAACTTCATTTCGAATTCTTATCTACGTACACAATATAATTATCTTGAAACTAAACAGTTGATAATTCAGTGAGGAACGTATCACCACCATTGGGAAAACAAAATTGAAGTTGTCGCTTCTTCCAACCAACTCCTATATCATCCTATTATTACTTTATCCATAATTCTCGATCATGTTTGTTGAACCACAAGGACAAAATATGATCAATGCACCATCTCTTTGCATCAACATATCAATTTCCATCCATCTCTAGCCTCCTGCTTGCTTGATGGACATACTATTTTCTAGTATTTTTCCTAAGACTTGGTCATTTGTGAGTGTGATTTTGTTTAGCACTCCATAAGGAGTCTTGACCTGATTTTGGGGAATATTCCTTCTACATCACTTAAGTTCTCACTCAATATATTTCACCACTTGTCTTTTCCCCTTGTGGGTCAGCAAACACTCTTTCAAGAGCTACTTCAGTTCTGATTCCTCTCAGTATTTAAATTATCAAATAAAAATAATCCATTACATTTATAATATCCTTAATTTTGTACCTAAAACTTATAGGCATGAGCCTAATGATTATGATGTTATCTTAACATCTTATTTTGATATATTGGGTCGAATACCCCACTGCATATGAACATGAGGATTTTATTTAGATATTGGACATAAGTGAATTGTTGATGATATATATATATATATGCTTGTTTGTGTTGGGCATGGACCCTGAAGAACATGATTGATGAGATGTTTTGTGCTGAGCAAGGATCTCTCGAGCACATGAGCAATTGATGTTCTGTTGAGCGAGAAGCTCTAGAGCACATGAATATTTATATTTGTGTTGAGTGTAAAGCTCTGGAACACATGAAAATATAAGTTGGTAGTGTTGGGAATAAGCCCTGGAGCCTTCCATGTTGATGTTGAGCATAAGCTCTGGAATATCAGATCCTTGGCCATTGTATCCCTAGTTGTATCGTACAAATACATCCTAGCATTAGTGGTGAGAAAAGACATCTGGAATTGCACTAAGTTTGTAACTCTATGTTTTTAGCATTGAGTATGGGCTCTGGTAAGCACTAGGAGTTGCTTAAAAGAATTAATGATTCCCAAGTGAAAACGACTCGAGAAAAATATTGATCTCATCTGACTTATTTATAAGTGATTAAATGAAATTTCAAATTTCTGTCTTCTCATCAAGTACTGAATAAATACCATGTTATATGAGGGAATCCAACATACAAGGATGTTTAGAGTTCTCTATCCTAGTAGACCTAACCATCTACCTAATAACCCTAATGAATAAAGTGTCATAAGTCTCAGGATCATAGTATATTATTCCCAAAGACAAATTTTAAAAAATATTATATTTGTAGAAATTCTCACCAGCAATAGATTAATTTCACTCACAACAAATTACAATTGATCATGCAAAATTGTCAACAATGGAGAGTGAAAATGGAGCTGTAACACAAAATTATATTAACTCAGTGTACAATAGCCAAACCTGTAATAACATAGGTTTCTGAATATATAGAATACATCAATAGGTCGAATGCATAAGGAGGCATCCAAAACTAGCATAAAGCAGGCTTACCCAAAATAGGCAAATCCCCCATAGGTGTAAAAAGTTGATCCCAAATCTGTCATGAGGCTCACGAATTGGCAAGGGTGCATGGGAAAGCTAATGAGTGGTGGAATGGCAGCTCATACATGCTTTTGCATGGAGGAAAGAGTGGAGGATGAAATGGGAATAAAACAGGTTCACCTCACCTAGTCTTGCTTTCCTTATGTGCTTTAAAAACTGAAAAAGCAGTCAACAAAGTAGAAAAAGCAGAAGGGCACCTAGGAGGCCAGGAGTAAAGCAGATTTGATTCCTAAGGCTTTCCCAAGCGCTACATGAGTCAAAGATAGCAATTTTGACCTCTATGGATAGTCAATTAGCAACTTGAACATGGTGGGACTCATGAACTAGGAAAACAAGACAAAAATAAATGAATTAATGTCTAAGTGAGTAATACTATGGGTTTGATTATTCTAACACCCCCCCTTAAGCCTGAATTTATGAGTAATAAATCAAAAAATGTAGGGCCTAGCAACAAGGCTTAGTCACCCTTTTACATACTGCAAGTCCATATGAACCAAGGAAAGAGGCAAAACCAACTTGGGAAAATCCTCCCTTAAACATGGACTATAAAACAAAATTGTAGAATCTTATCTCCACTCATGCTTTGATAGCATGATCAGTAATCCCCAGCAGTGATTTGAGATTGCTGAAGGTCTTCTCACAAAATGCTTTGGTGAAGATATCAACTACTTGTTCTGAAGATGAACAGAAGAGTAGGTGAATGCTGCCATCATGCACAAGCTCTCTGATGTAGTGCATGCGAATCTCAATGTGTCTGGTTCTCTGCTTCTAAACTGGATCTTTGCAGATTCGAATGGTACTCTAGTTATCACAGTATATGGTAGTTGAGTACTCAGGTTCGAAACCACACTCTCCAAGTAAACCCTGTAACCATAAACACTGAGTTGCTGCATTGACAACTCCTCTGTACTCAGCTTCTGTAGATGAGAGTGCAATGGCACTCTGTTTCTTGCTTGACCAGCTGATTGGCCCTTCTGCAAGCATGAACACATAACCTGAAGTGGAATTCTTGTATGTGCAATCACCTGCCCAATCACTGTCAGTAAAACCAATTAACTCAAGGTTAGAATTGGCTTTATAGAAAATCCCATGTGTCCTTGTTCCCTGAACAAAGCTAAGGATCCTCTTGGCTGCTTTCCAATGGATCTCATGGGGCTGATCCATGAATCTGGAAGAAACACTGACTGCATAACAAATATCAGGTTGAGTATGTGTCAAATACAATAAACATCCAATCAACTGTCTATACAAAGTGTTGTTTACCATCGGTGGAGAATCATCTTCCTCCAGCTTCACTCCTGAAAGGAAAGGAGTTTTTCTTGCTTTGCAATCTTGCATTCTAAATTTTATCAGCAAATCCAAGGAATATTTGGACTAGTGCACCTTGATTCCAGCTTTGGTTTGAGCAATCTCAAGCCCCAGAAATTGACTTAAGAGCCCCAAATCTGTCATGGAGAAGGCTTGGTTCATAGCTCCTTTTAGGGAAGCAATCTCAGCCTGTGATATTCCTGTAATGAGGAGGTCATCAACATATAACACAATGATCATTAATGAACCATTAATTACCTTCAGATAGACATTCGAATCTGATTTGTACTGAAAAAAATTCAGAGATAGCAAGAAGCTATCTATCTTGGCATACCAAGCCCTGGGGGCTTGCTTTAGCCCATACAATGACTTTCTCAACCTCCACACAAGAGAATGGTCAGTAGAAAAACCTTGGGGCTACTGCATATATATATCCTTAGTGAGATCACCATTCAGAAAGGAACATTTTACATCCATATGATGTACCTCCCATTGCCTTGATGCTGCAATGGCTAGAGCTAGCCTGATTGAATCCATCTTTGCCACTGGGGAAAAAGTTTCATTGTAATCAATGCCATGAACCTGTGAGTAGCCTTTATCTACCAATATAGCCTTGTACTTTAGTGTTGAACCATCAGCAGCAAATTTGGTCTTATAGACCCAGTTACTCTGTACTAGTTTTCTCCCTGGAGGAAGATCCACTAGCTCCCATGTGTTGCTCTTCTATAGCGAGTTGAACTCCTCATTCATGGAAGCTTGCCATATTGGATATCCTACTGCTTATTCATATGCTTGAGGATCAGAGTCCACCATCAAATAGCATTTTTCAGAAAACTCAGGATCCTTCATGCACAGACCACTCTCAAATTGAGATCTAGTCCTCCTTGGGTCATTGGGATCACCAGCTAACTGTCCTGATGCATGTAGTGTATTGGATGCCCATTTAGGCCTTGTGGGGCTGTTTGGGTCTGCAATAAAATCATCTCCATCAGAAAAATTAGAATCAGCATGTTCAAAAAACTCTTTACTTACTTCTTGAGGTTCAGGTGGTGAAGAGACTTCACCAATTTCCACATCTGCAAGGGGTTCTTCTTCAAACTGAACACACCTTTCAATGAAGGATTTGTTTGTGCTCAAGTTTATCAACTTGTACCCTTTTGAATCTTCAGAGTATCCCACAAAAAGACACTCTTGGCTTTGGGGATGCAAAGCCTTCCTCTTCTCTGTCAGGATTCTAGCCCATGCCTTTGAGCCAAAAATACTGAAATGGGTCACATCTGGCTTGTGCCCACTCCATGCTTCGAAGGGAGTCATTCCATCCAACTGTTTGTGAGGCAACCTATTCTAAATATAGGCTGCACAGTTGATAGCTTCGGCCCAGTACTTTGGTGGTAAAGTTTTGGTATCCATCATGCATGTTCCCATCTCCTTCAGTGATCTGTTCTTCCTCTCTGCAACACCATTTTGCTGTGGTGTGTAGGGGATAGAATGCTGCATATGAATACCTACATCTGCACAATAGTTAATAAACTCAGTCTTGACATACTCACCACCATTGTCAGACCTGAGTACCTTGAGTTTTCTTCCACACTAGTTTTCAACCAAAGCCTTGAAGACTTTGAATAGGCCAAAAAATTCTGATTTGTGTTTCATGAAGTGAACCCAACAATACCTGGAAAAATAATCAATAAAGGTCAATGCATATTTGGCCTGACTCATGGACATATGAGGGAATGGGCCAGCAACATCACTATGAATCAGTTCGAGGGGTGCAGAGGTTCTCTCATGGTTGGCTTTCTCAAATTTGTGCTTTGGGTGTTTTCCTAGGATACAGCCTTGGCATACTCCTTTGGAAAATTTTATTTTGGGAAACCCTATGACCATATCTTTCTCACTAAGATCAGAAAAATACTTGTAATTTAAATGGCCAAATCTTTCATGCCATAGCTTGCTAGCTTCATTAGCATGGATAAGAAGAGTAGAGGGGTTTGAGTAAGGCAGGAAGTGTGAAAACATGTATACCTTTTGAGCATGATTCACTACTCCTTTTGCAATGATTCTTCCACTTGAGATTTCTTTGATCTCAACTTCATCTGGTGAGAATGTGACTTTATTAGGAGACCCAGTGTGGGTCATCTGGTACACTGATAGAAGGTTGGAGGCGAGACCAGGGACGTACAGCACATTGTTGAAGTTACCATGATCAAGATCTATCCCTCCTTTGCCTTTACTTTCAGTGAGAGAGTCATCTGCCAGTACAATAGATGGTCCTTTCGACATATCCAATGAGGAGAAGGCCTCCTTAGTCGAAACCATGTGTCTTGAAGCTCCAGAATCTATGATAAAACTGGGTGAGCTTGATGTGCTAGCAACTAGAGCATGAACTCTCTCTCTGTCATCGGAACTTGATCCTCCTTCTCTCTTCTTTGAGCTTTCTAGAAGGGAGATTCCATTCTTCTCTAGGAGATTGGTCAGCATATCAATATGCTTTTTCATACAAGATCTTTTAGTGTGATTGCCCTTCTAACAGTATGAGCACTTGTTCATTTCACCTTTGTTTTTCTTCTTCTGGGTATTTTTCTTGGGACCTTGTTGATCCTCTGGAGACTGCTTCTTGTCTCTTCTTTGCTCAGGTGGATTTTTAGCTTTCTTTTTGCTTTTTGAATCCACCCTCGAATCTCTAGCAACCAGAGCTTGGTCTTTGGAAGGTTTGATGGTGCCCATCATCACAAGCTTGTCTTGTTCTTGTGTGAGAGATTCCATGAAATATGCAAGGCTAGGAATCTTCTAGGTTCGAGCTGTGAGTTTTGTGGCATAGAAGGTCGAAACAAAGACTGAGTAGTCAGGTCCTAGATTTAAGAGGATGGCCAATACGAGCTGATCATCTTTCTTTTCAATACCACACCGCTTCAACTGCAAAACTAGTGCTTTGAACTTGGAGAAATATAGTTGCAGGGATTCAAAGCTACTGGGACTCAGAGAAATCAGCTCATTCTCGATCTAATGTCCCCTCATCTCATCTATCTTTCCAAAAAGATCAGAAATATTCTCCCATACTTGATCCGGTGAAGTTAATCCATCGAGATGGAAAAGGAGGTCTCGGGAAATACTAAGACATAGGAGGCCATAAGCCTCATCTCTCCGATTGTGCCATTTGATCTTCTCTACAGCAGCATTGGGATCTGCTTCTGTAGCCATAGTCACCCTGTAGAGGCCTTTCGCTCTCAACAAGATCTCCATCTCTGCTTTCCATTCAAAAAAGTTGAAGGGAGTGAGGATAGTTTTCTGTGAATCCATAGCTTTAGAAAATCTGTCCCGGCTGTCAGTAGAAGGCTCCTAGTCTTGGTGTCGAACCTGCAAAACAATTTTTGAAGGAGAGTAACAACCTACAATGGCTCTGATACCATGTAGAAATTATGACTAGCAATATATTAATTTCACTCACAACAAATTACAATTGATCATGCAAAATTGTCAACAATGGAGACTAAAAATGGAGCTGTAACACAAAATTATATTAACTCAGTGTACAATAGCCAACCCTGTAATAAGATAGGTTTCTGAATATATAGAATACATCAATAGGTCGAATGCATAAGGAGGCATCCAAAACTAGCATAAAGCAGGCTTACCCAAAATAGGCAAATCCCCCATAGGTGTAAAAAGCTGATCTCAAATCTGTCATGAGGCTCATGAATTGGAAAGGGCACATGGGAAAGCTAATGAGTGGTGGAATGGAAGCTCATACATGCTTTTTCATGGAGGAAAGAGTGGAGGATTTTTACGGAGAGAAATTCCTATGGCTTGGGGTACCATAACAGACAGCTAGACTCCAGAAATCAATCTTTCCCAATATGCAATAGAAATAAAAAAATATAACACTAAAGGATCGAACCTCGTACCTTATTCCAGATGGTTGAAGTAGATCCCCGTTGAGCTTTCCAATATTCAGCTTGAATTTTTATAGCACGTCCTCAACAACAAGTAAACAATACAAGCATACTATATTTCAT